>JARBWK010000011.1:21982145-22246962 GCA_030556195.1 Anolis apletophallus
AAAACCCTAGGAGAAGACTGGCCTGCCTTAGTTAAGTTTTCACAGAAATAATTCCTGATCTTCTCAAGGGTTCCTTTTTCACTGAAATTGGGTTTTTCTTTCTCGGATGCCAAGCTGGTATCCACATGGGTGCGTACATAAACAAACTTCCTCTTTATTTTCTGGATTTCATAGACCAGCCTGAGGTCATTTTCAGTGAACCTATTTTCAGAAACAATGATGAAAAAATCATACTTGTTTAAATCTATATTCTTTGCATATTCCTCACTTTTAAATTCATCTGTTCCAATCCCTGGAAGATCCCAGAGTGTTATGTCTGGATATTGAGGATGAACATATGCCATTGGTTCATTTGGGACCTGTATCACATCCGTCACAGCAGCACCGCCTTCGTCATCTTTCTCCATTCTCCGCAGGGCATTCACAAGCGATGATTTCCCAGCTCCAGTTTCCCCAGTGATGGCAATGTTAAATGTGAGGCTCTCATGATTTTCATTGACAGCTTCAAGTTCCCTTATTGATGGTGGGTGTGAGTTTCTTCCCCCCATGATGATTTTGTGGCTGTAAAAAAAAGTCATGAAGATTGTTAATACTGAGACATTTGGCTTTGGCCAGATCCAGGCAGGCCTTTATTCTGGAAACATCTGTGTTAAAGAAACGCAGATGTTTCCGTGGTCCTATACACACCCACCACAGAAAGCGCGCACTTTCTGGGGTGGGTGTTCAGGCGTTCTCTTGAGAACATCTGTCATGTATCCCATGAGAACATCTGTCATGTATCATCTCCCACAGTTGATAGTGGTTGGGGGTGGCAGGCCTAGCAGTTGGTGATGGAAGGGTTAATGTAAGCCTTAGTTCTAAAGGGTTGAGTAATTTGTAAGTAAGAGTTCATGGGTGAAAGCAATTAAGGGTGGAGGCATGCAAGAGATAAGTTTCAGCTGGGTGTGTCTGGGTATAAGGAGCTAGCCTTGGGACTGATCTTTGGGAGAAAAGTATTTGTTTTATTTGAGTGGTAGATCCTGATGGTTTTTCCCCAGGTTTGTGGATTTTCGGTATCCTGACCTGTCTCCTGTACTTTTTGAATCCCAGAACCTTGAATCTCTGGCATTTGACTATGGTATAGAGTCTTAATCCTTGGATTTTGCTCATTGAACTCTCAACGTTTGACTGTTGGACTGGACTTTTTGACTATGGTGTTAAATTGAACCTGCAACAGTGTTTGCTATCTGATTTTGTTTTATATTCTGGGGCTGAGTGCTATCTTTATATTTTATATTTTAGACTATTAAAACACCAAGACAGTAAGTACTGCTTTAATTAAATTGTTTAGCATAAACTGGAAGTTTGTTTGGTTCATCTCTGCCTTTGTAACCGCAGAGCCCTGGCATTGTGACAACATCTGAAGCCCCTACCCCCCCCCACAAGGCCCCAGACACCTTAGAAGTGGCAGGTTTTGAGAGGCAGCGGATTCGGCCACCCGAAAACATTTTTAAAAAATTTTAACCGCCCCCCTCGCAGTGCTTTCCCCCCGCCCTCTCCCGAGAGAGTCATCATACCAGAAGAGGGCAGGAGGAGAGCACAATGCGAGGGGGTGGGCAATGGCGCCCCAAGGCTGGGCCACCCCTTTGCAAAGGAAGGAGGCGGGGAGGAGGGGAGGAAGGGAAGCTCCGCCCCTCCCGGGCATGCATGCATGTGCACGCATGCCCGCCAGCAGGCAGCCTTGAGGGGCAGTGCCTGGCCGCCTCTTTCCCTTGCTGGGGGCCAGCCAGGCGGCTGGGAGGGCGGGACTGTCCGTCAACCTCGCGCCTTCCTGTCGGTCGCGGGAGGAGGAGGAGGAGGAGGTGGACGGAAGGCGCGTGGCCCTGCTCGGCTTCAGCTCTCCCACAGAGGAGGAGCATGAGCGGTAAACAGGCTTCAGTGGGCGGGGCTCCTCCTCCGCATGGCTTCAGCGAGCGAGGGGCGAGATTCATGGCGGGAGTCATGGCGGATTGGTGGCTGGCTGGGGAAATGGGCGAAGGCCCCTTCTTTTTCTTTGCCACCTCCTCCTCCCCCAAGCAGTAGGAGTTCAGCAGGAGGAGGGGGGAAGGAAGGGGGTGTCGCCCCCTTGGGCCCTTGGCACTTGATCTCCCTGGACAAAACACAAGGCAGCTGAGGTACAACAAGCTTTATTGATTATAAGGTAGCAGGTAAGTAAAAGTCCAGGAAGCCTTCAGTATGCAGCCTCCGTGTAGCAGCAACTGCTGGTATCAGCAGGGCCTGAGAATCCGCAACAGCAGGATCTCAAGCGGAGGAAATTCAGGAACAAATGCGGGATGCGATAGATGGTCTCTGAGCCCCCAACCGGCGCAAGAAGGCTGGGCGGCTTAAGGTACTGCAGGCAGGATCAATGCGGGAGTATCACGGCTCCTCCACAGGGTTTGACGATGAGACCCAGCTGGATGCTGGAACGAGGCAGCCAAGAAAGGCTGGCTGGCAGGACCTTGATAGCTGGCCGAGCGGCCCGGTTCACAGTAGCATCATGGCAATAGCGGTCGTTGGTACGAGATACTGGTGTGCAGGAGCTCACAGCTTTTATAGGATTTCTCTCTATAGAACCTGGTGCGTCGAACATCAAAACGGGTGATGGATGGGCCTCGGGTTGTTTTGAGAACCTCAGTCCTGAAGAATGCGGCACCTCGTTAGCGCGCGCCACCTGGGCTAGGGAGTTGCGCTTGGTGCTCCGAGTACCGCTTCTGGTATCAGCCTGGTGGGCCTAGCCTGGCCTTGACATGCCTTTGCTATAGCATCTTCCCTGGGAGGCACATGAGAGCAGCGAAGAGGCCCACGGCAGGGCCCGGGAGTTAACCCAGCTGTGCTGGAAAGTTTCTGGGAGCCAGGCGGGCAAAAGGCAGACCCCAGCAAAAACGCCACCTGAAGCCCTTGGGGTGCGACACTACCCCTCCTCTCACGCCAGGCCCCCTCCCCCGGCCAGTCAGCGGCCCTGGTTTGTGAGGGTAGGCCCGGTGGAACTGTTCCATTAGCTCAGGGGCATGTAAGTCGGCCGCCGGAATCCAACATCTCTCCTCGGCCTCGTACCCCTCCCAGTCCACTAAGTACTGCAGTTGGCGCCGGAAAATCCGGGAGTCCAAAACCTCAGCTACTTCGTACTCCTCTTCCCCATCTACTAACAATGGAGGTGGTGCAGGCTTACCCTTTTCTGGTCGGACCTCGTTGGCTAGGCGCAGGAGGGCCCGATGAAACACAGGGTGAATCCTCATTCCTTTGGGAAGCTGGAGCCGAAAGGCGACCCGGGACAGCTTAGCCACAATCTTATAAGGTCCAATGAACTTGGCGCTGAGTTTACGGCAGGGACGCTGGGAGGGCAAGTGGCAGGTTGACAACATCACCCGATCCCCCACGTTCAGTTCTGGCCCCTCCTGGTGGTGCCGGTCCGCCGTTCTCTTGTAGTCCGCTTTGGCCTGGTCAAGTTGAGCCTTGATTGCCTGCTGCACGGCCGCCAATTCTTGAAGCCGTTGCTCCGCGGCCGGAACGGATCCGGGCTCCACCCGCTCAGGGTAAAACCGGGGGTGGTATCCCATGTTGGCGAAGAACGGGGTCTGCTGGGTGCTGTCATGCATGGAGTTGTTGTAAGCAAACTCGGCCATGGATAGCAAAGAGGCCCAGTTGTCTTGTTGGTAATTAACATAGCATCGCAAGTACTGTTCCAATGTCCCGTTGATTCGCTCGGTCTGCCCGTCCGTCTCCGGGTGGCGGGCCGAGGACATCCGCGCCTCGATTCCGAGCATCCGCTGGGTCTCCTTCCAAAACTGGGACGTGAATTGACTGCCGCGGTCCGTCACCAAACTCTTGGGCAATCCATGGAGCTTGAACACATGATGCAAGAACAGGTCCACAGTTTCTTTAGCGGATGGTAGGCCCGGGCAGGTGATGAAATGAGCCATCTTGGTAAAGCTATCCACAACCACAAGAATTGTAGTGTTCCCCTGGGAAGTTGGCAGGTCGGTGATGAAATCCGCGGACAACATCTCCCAAGGGCCCCCCGGGGTGGGCAGAGGCTGCAACAGTCCCTGGGGTCTGCCCACCGCCTGCTTAGCCCGCGAACACACAGGACAGGTGGCTACATACTTCTCTATTTCCAACCGCATCTTGGGCCACCAAAAGTCTCTGGTTATTAACTGGATAGTCTTATACAGGCCGAAATGGCCTGCGGCCTGGCTGTCATGGCACATCTTTAGGATTTCCTGTCTCGCAGGGCCCCGGGGAGCGTAGACCTGGGCTCGGTGACACAAGAGTTCGTTCTGCACGCTGAACGGGTACTGTACCTCCTTTGCCAGCTGCTCTTTGACCCACGCGTCTTCCTGTTGCCTGGAACGAAGTTGTTCGTCCAGGGGAAGGGCTTTCCGGGGTTGGGGGGCGGAACTGGGCGGATTGCTGGAGTATCTGCCCCTCCCCGGAGTCTTCGACTCCCCGGGTGTACTCCGGTTTCCGGGACAAGGTGTCGGCCTGCTTTGTGTAGGTCGGCGTGACATAGTGGATTTTGAACTGAAACCGTTCGAAGAACAGGGCCCAGTGCTGTTGGTGCTGGTTCAACTTCTCCGCAGTTTTCAAGTGCTCCAGGTTCCGATGGTCTGTGTGAACCTGGATCTCATGCTGCGCCCCCTCCAGCCAGTGCCGCCAGAACTGAAATGCCGCTTTAATGGCCAAAAGTTCCTTTTCCCAGATGGTGTAATTTTTTTCAGCCGGGGCCAGTTGCCTGGAGTAGAAGGCGCATGGCAGCCAATCTTCTCCCTGGGGTTGGAACAAGACCGCCCCAATGGCCACATTGGAGGCGTCAGCTTGAACCCGGAAGGGCTTGGCCGGGTCGGGATGCTGCAGGATTGGCTGGGACACGAACAGCTGCTTGAGTTGTTGAAACCCCCCTTCCGCCTCGGCGGACCAGCGGAGTGGGGTTTTTCCTCTTAGGCACTGGGTGATGGGCTCGGAGCACTTGGCGAACCCCGGGATGAACTTCCGGTAGTAGTTGGCGAAGCCCATGAACCGCTGTATGTCCTTGCGGCTCGCCGGCGCCTCCCACTGTACCACTGCCTCTACCTTCACCGGGTCCATAGAAATTCCCTGGGCCGAGATGCAATGTCCCAGAAAGTCCACTCTTTCCACCTCAAAGGTGCACTTTTCCAACTTGGCATACAGGACGTGGTCTTGGAGCCGCTGCAACACGGCTCGTACATGACGTTCATGAGAGTCCATGTCGGGGCTAAAAATCAGCAGATCGTCCAGGTAGCAAAGAAGGAAACAGTCTACATAGTCTCTAAAGATGTCATTCATGAAGTGCTGGAACGTGGACGGGGCGTTGCAGAGGCCGAAGGTCATCACGAGGGACTCATGGGCTCCGTACTTAGTCTGGAACGCCGTCTTCCATTCGTCCCCGGCTCTAATCCACACAAGATTGTAAGCCCCCCTCAGGTCCAATTTGGTAAACACCTTGGCTCCCCGTACTTGCTCTAGCATCTCGGAAATCAATGGGAGGGGGTACCTGTTGCGGATGGTAATACTGTTGAGGGCCCGGTACTCATGGCACAGGCACATCTCGCCGGTTTTCTTCTTCACAAACAGTACAGGGGCGCCGGCCGGCGATTGACTGGGGTGGATGAATCCCTTCCGTAGGTTGGTATCCAAAAACTCCCAGAGAGCCTTCTGCTCTGGTGCCGAGAGGGAATACAGCCTTCCACGGGGGATCGGGGGATCCTTCACCAAGTCGATGGCGCAGTCGTACGGACGGTGGGGCGGAAGTTTATCCGCTTCTTTCTCGCTAAACACTTCCCAAAAGTCCTGATACTTGCAGGGCAACGTGGCCGCGGTACTTGCCTCGGTTACGGCGCCCAGCTGGCTCCGAAGGCAATGTCTTTGGCAGTAGGCAGTGGGGAAACGCACCTCCCGTTGGGCCCAAGAAATCTGGGGGTCCCGCAGTACCAACACAGGTTCAGGCGCTGCCGACGGGCCTTCTCAGCGTCATCCAGCCGCGGGCGGGTTTGCCCCAGCTGCATGGGCTTGTCGTCCAGCCGGGCTGTGGGAATGGGGGGTGGCGGACGCGGGAACGGTGGTCCGCGCTTCTCGGGACCCGGCTTCTTCATGGGCGGCAGGGCTGGAGCCTTCCGGATCCAGATCTGCTGGGCCCTCTGGTGCGCATCCAACCGCAGGGCCATTGCGATCACCCTCTCCAAGGTGAGCGGGACGTCGGGGGTCCGGGACACTTCCGTCTGGATCTCGGGACTCAGTCCTTCCAAGAACTGGGAGCGCAGGGCGTCTGCGTTCCAGGTCACCTGGTTGGCCAACACACGGAACTCCGCGATGTATTGGCCCATGGGCATGCTGCGCTGATAGTGGCGACGCATCTGCTTCTCAGCCAAATCTCGGTTGATCGGGTGCCCCCAGATCTCCAAGAGATGATCCAGGAATCCCTGGGCAGTGTTGACCTGGGGCGCGTTAAATACCATCATCATATTCCCGTGCCGGACAAGGAATGAAAAGCAAAGGCACTTGATATAAGTATTAAGAGTGTAACATCTCATTAACAACACTAATTACAAAAGTACTTCACCAATAGTGAGCCGGTCATTAAGACCTGATTGCTTCATGCTGGGTCTGTGAGTAGCCTCTGTTCCCAGTGTGACAATCCAATAGGCTTCACGTTGTATATACAAGGAGGGGAGGGGGGGAGAGGGGGGGAAACCAATAAAAACTTTAAAAAAATATGAATATGATGATGGTATTTACCATGATAATGAATATATATTACTGGTATGTATTTACAGCCTTTCCCTTGTATATGTTCCCATTGAACGCTCTATTCTGTATGTATATATATACATTTGTTGAAGATACATGATGTGTTATGCTATTTCGCTTTTTAGATCTAATCCGGACCGATTTGGAAACAATTCTATTTTGGAGCATTGGTCGCAAGGTCCCGACAAAGCCACATTGGCGAAACGGCTAGACCGTCGACCAAGCTGGGTTGCTGTCTATATTATTTACCTTATGGACTATTACTGATTGATGGATTTTTGATTTTTGCAACTCAGCGACCTTGACTCCACTGAGGATTATAATTATCGTATTCACGGGAGTGATTTTCATGATATCGTTTCCAATGGAACCTATTTGTTTTTGAAAACTTGGATAATAATACACTGTTTATCTTGCAACCAATTTTGGTATCTGCGTTCTTTATTTACAAGAGATGCGCCATTGCCAGTATCTCGTACCAACGCCGTGCTTAGGAGACGCCAAGGGGAAGAGGCCTCATCGGGCCTCCCAGCCAAGCTTGTGCCAGCCTGCCTACACCGGGCTGACTTGATCCTGCGCTGTGCCTTGTTCCCTTTCATCGTCGAGACCCTGTGATTAATCCTGAAAGACTTTGCTGTTTAAAGAATTCTTTGCCTTTAAACAACCCAGCCTTTTTACTCCAGCTGGGATTCCTTTGAAATACTTTCCTTGCATCCGGCTTGTGTTCCCGTTTTCCTCCGCTTGTGATCCTGTTGCCACGGATCACACTCCCCTTTTCCAGTCGCTCTGGAGCTATGTTTCAAACAGACTAACAGATCAGATTGATTCATTAAGACAGTCATGGCCAGAGAACAATAGAATATAGTTGTGATTTTTTTTTTCTGAAAAAGTACTTTTAATATTGAACACTGCACTTTTATGCCCGGCCAAACTATATGCAAAGCATCTGTGCTCTCAAATTGTCAAAGTGACTTTTAATTACAGTAGTTAAGTTGGCTGATATTACTTTTTTAATATCTGAAAATTGCCAATTTTTCTTCCCCCCCAGGAAATGTAGGGTTTGTAGGTTATTGGATACGTAGGGAGTTATCTGAAAATAGAGGGACGGAGCACAGAATGGGTTTAATGCTGCTCTGCAGAACACAGAGAGTCATATAGAGCTTTGGAGCAGAGTTTTCAGTACTTTACAGCAAAGCCTAGCACACACTCTATGAAGGAGGACAGAGTTCATTGCTTTGCATTTTTAATATTTATCATTTCAAGCACATCTTAAGAGACAGGGTAAATGACCACACATTTTACATATTTCAGTAGTTCATGTTTAACAAGAGCTTCTCTTTTCTGTGTGTGGCAGAAAATATCAGGTGCAGGGACACAGAAATTTAGGAAAGCAAACAAAAACTTAAACGGGATTGACTTACCTAAAGTAGAAAAGGAAGGTCTGCAGGTAGATCTGTTGAATTTCAAGGTGGATGCACACTCAATGGGATGTGTTCCCTGTCCCACACTCAGAAACTCTGCTGCTATGCCTTGATCTGGTGATTCAGAAACGCAGGAAACCTCACAATGAAAAATAAAATTCCGTTTGTTTTTTTAATAGGCTAGAGGCAAACATGGTAGTGTCCACCCATCAAGGAAGTAGATTTCCCATGCCAAGAGGAAACACATGTTGATGAATATCAGTTTTTCTCCCCTAGTAATGAGAGGGCTATACCCTCATCCACCCCTACTCCACCTAAATACCTTAGATAGCAAGGAACAAAGTGCAGTGTCCCATGAAAAAAGAGGACAATACTGCTGTCTGATTATTATTATTATTGTTGTAAGGCACAGTGCCAATTCAACTTGAAGAAATGTTTGTAACATTAAACTGTGATTGTAATCCTTCATATTTCTGGTTCTTAAGAAATATTTTTTTTGCATATTCCTATCCTGAATCAGTGTCTGTCAGCAGTAATTGATTGGATGAGGGCCAACAAGCTGAAGCTAAATCTGGACAAGACAGAGGTTCTCCTGGTTATTCATAAGACTGATTAGGGCAGTGGTTCTCAACCTGTGTGTCCCCAGGTATTTTTGGCCTTCAACTCCCAGAAATCATAACAGCTGGTAAACTGGCTGGGATTTCTGGGAGTTGTAGGCCAAAATACCTGGGGACCCACAGGTTGAGAACCACTGGATTAGGGTGTGGGACTTCAGCCTGTGTTGCATGGGGTTGCACTCCCCTTGAAAACCAAGATTTGCAGTCTGGGGGTGATCCTGGGCTCATTGCTGATCTTGGAACCCCAGGTGTCGGCAGTGGCCAGGAGCACCTTCGCACAACTAAAACCTGTGTGCCAGTTGCGCCCATACCTTGAGATACCAGACTTAGCCACCGTAGTCCACACCTTAGTCACATTCCACTTGGACTACTGCAAAGCTTTCTATGTGGGACTGCATTTGAAGATAGTTCGGAAGCTGCGATTAGTGCAGAGATAGGCAGCTAGATTGCTAACTGGAGTGCTGTATCATGAGAGGACGACACCCGTGCTGCGACAGCTCCACTGGTTGCCGGTCAGCTTCTGGGCTAAATCCAAAGTGCTGGTTGTTACCTATAAATCCCTAAACAGTTTGGGTCCAGGCTATTTGTCCAATCGCATTTCCCTATATAGGCCATCTCGTGCACTGCAGTCAGCGGAGGAGGCCCTGCTCTCGGTCCCACCCCCAATCACAAACACGGATGGTGGGAACGAGAGAAAGGGCCTTACCCGTGATCGCTACCCATCTCTGCAACTCCCTCCCTAAAGAAATAAAAATGGCCCCCACCCTCCGCTCCTTTAAGAAACTTTTGAAAATTAATTTATACACTTTAGCATATGGAGAGGAGGAGGACTAAGATACTGTAACACTGGCAAACCCATTTGCACTATATGATGGCTATGATACATTTTTAATAATCACCTTTGTTAGCCATTTCAGATGCAATCCATTTCTAACTACTTTTTAATACTATATGTTTAATGTTCAGTAATGTCTTCATTTATTGTCTAACTTGCATTATTGTTACTTAGTCCCCATTTCAATCTTTATTTTTTCATTGTAAGCTTATTGTTATTATTATGCATTATTGTGTATTATTTCTGACGTTGTTTGTTCTTTGTAAGGTATTGAATATTTGCTTATTTCTGTGTGTAAACAGCCCTGAGCCCCTTTTGGAAGAGACGGCAGTCTAGAAATAAAAACTTGTGATTATTATTATTATTATTATTATATTCATGCAGGATCTTTAATTGGAGATCAAGCACTTACATTTAGGCCCTCCATGTCTTTTCAGTTTCAGCACCCATGTGCCCCCTTCTCCAGCCAGAGAGACTAATGGCCAGGGAGTCTGGATCCTGGAGTCCTAAGCATCTGGAGGACCAAAGTTTGGGATCTACTACTTGAAAGCACTCAGGTAGAGCTCCACCATCACTACCTAAAATAGCTTGTTTTTACAGTGTTCATATTTGGGAAGTAAACATTAAACTTCCTGTAGTTTTTTGAAAGCTGGGAATGCAGCAGAGTAGAAAACAAACTCAAACGCAGATCTCCATTTCACTTTGAACAGACATTATTAGGCATGCCATGTTGTTTGTGACTCTCCCTTTTGTTGGCTGAGCCAAGTTGTCATGTTTCCTATGTTGCTATCAACACTCTTTGTTAGCAGACTACTTACGGCAAAGACTTGATTTAGCAGAAAACGAAACCTAACTCAGATGGCTGAAGTTTCGTTTTCTTTTAAATCAGTTGTTTGACCAACATTAGGAGGTGGGAGAGGGAGGTGAGGAAGAGAAAACTGGTCTGTCTCCAAATTCCTATCAGGAAATACAATGATGAATCATAAAAATAGTTTGCCTAGACCCTGGTATACTTCTCCAGAGTCCTCTGTCTTAGCTCCTTGGGACTCCTCTGGGTATCAGCAATTTCCATTAAATCTTGCTGTTTGGACCTTTATTTTGTTAATCCCTCTGTGTTTTCCCATCCTCAGCCTGAGCATTGAAAAAATGGAAGAGAACTTGTCCTTTGTTTCTGACATTATGATTAGTCTAATCAAACTCTCAGTCGTGCAGCTGGTTAAAATGCTGGGCTGCTGAACTTTCTGACCAAAAGGTTGGTGGTTTGAATCTGGGAAGTGAAGTGAGCTCCTGCTGTTAACCCCAGCTTCTGCCAACCTAGCAGTTTGAAAACATGCAAATGTGAGTAGATCAATAGGTATTGCTCCGGCAGGAAGGTAACAGCGCTCCATGCAGTCATACCGGCCACATAACCTTGGAGGCATCTAAGGACAATGCCGGTTCTTTGGCTTAGTAATAGAGATGAGCACCACCGCCAGAGTTGGACACAACTAGACTTAATGCCAAGGGAAAACCTTTACTTTTTTAATCAACGCTTTAGAAACCTGCATGCTTTACATATGTAAGAAGCAACACTCCTAAAAATATGCTTCCATATATAATCAAATTTGATCCATATAATTTGATCCACTTATGGACACAAGCATATCTGGTGAAATATTTGCAATCCCCTGCATCTTGTTTACAATGTTGAACTGGGCGAGGGACAGAGATATATCGGGACAAATAAATAAACTTTCCTGTAGCCACCCTGCCCCATATTGCTGAGAATGATGAAGAGTTCTGGAGAACCCAAAGGCTCACACACTTCTGTGCTATTATAGCTTGTTTTAAAAACAGCATTGCAGTTGCAGGTGTTGCATCTATATTTCAATATCTTTTTCTGCACCATTTCCTCCAGTTTCCTTTTCTTCATCAGGATCTGACACAATTTTGGTACCATACTCTGTATTTGTTTTAAGTTTACACAATATAAAAATGTAAGGCATACTAAGTATTCAAAATAAGGAGGATTAAAAGAAAATGACAATAAGAAAGAGAGGAGACATTATTAAAAACATATAATTAATAAATCAATCAAAAATATTTGAAACTAATGTCATCCAACACAAAAACGGATACACAGTACATAAACACTAAACTACTAGCATAGGTTCTCATAAACCTTCTTCTCAAATCTCGATTAATTGGCAAAAATGAAGATGTTCCTTATAGTTCAAGTGTTCTTTACAGCTAATGCTGACTGGCACAACCTGGGGATCACAAACAGACAGCGTTTGATACTGTTGATTACGATCTGTTGAGTCCGTGGGCTGGCCCTAAATTGGTACAGCTCATTTCTCCAGAACCGGGGACAGCGAGTGGAGTGGATGGGACAAGTCTCCGAGAGGTGCCCCCTCTATTGTGGGATACCTCAAGGGGCTATCCTTTCCCCTCATTTATTTAACATCTATGTTCGACCGCTCACTCAGCTGGTACGGAGTTTCGGACTGGAGTGTTATCAATATGCTGATGACACCCAGCTCCTTCTGCGTTTGGAGACCGGGGCAGTTTTGGTACCCGATAATTTCACTCTATGCATTGAAGCCATGACTGGATGGCTGTGTGCTAGCAGACTGAGGGTGAATCCAGCGAAGACGGAGATCCTGTGGCCTGGCCGCCCTGTGGGAGTGGAGCGACCATTGCCTACCCTTGACGGTGAGCCTCTTGTTCCATCTGCCACCGTGAAAAGCTTAGGTGTCATTTTGGACCCCTTGCTGACGATGGAGGCCCAGGTCTCCGCCATCAGCAAACAGGTGTTTTTCCATCTTCACCAGGCTAGGCGGCTGGCGCCCTATCTTTCCGGAGAGGCCTTAGCCATAGTGATCCATGCCACGGTCACCTCAAGACTGGACTACTGTAGCGCTCTATATGTTGGCCTTCCTTTGTCAGTGACCCGGAAACTTCATATAGTTCAAAATGCAGCTGCCAGACTCCTTACAGCAGGGGTGCTCATTAGGTAGCTTGGGAGCTACTAGTAGATCTTCGACCCTCTTCCAGGTGATCTTCGGGCTGCACCAGCCGGATGGGGCGCTCCTGCCATGCGCGCGCACATGCGCTCCTGCTGCTGGCTTCCGCTCTCGCGATGCTTCTTTTGCCTGCGGGGCATTGCAGGAAGAAGGATGCACAAGGCGGGGCCTCTGGAGGGAGCGCCCTGCCTCTCTCTCATCCAGAAGCAGCTGTGCAGCCTCCGCTGCCGGCGAGACAGGCAGGGCAGAGCGCTCCCTCTGGATGCCCCGCTTCATGCTCTCTCCTTCCTGCAATGCCCCGCAGGCGGAAGAAGCGCGGTGCGGGCGGAAGGCAGCAACAGGAGCATGCGCGGTGGCAAGAGCGCGCGGGGGCAGGAGCACGCGGGAGCGCACGGCAGCGGGGGTAGGTAGATCTTTTGGACTTGGTTGCTTTAAGAGTAGCTCGCATGCTGAAAAAGTGTGAGCACCCCTGCCTTACAGGAACCTCTGTGGGATGTCATATAACACCTATCCTGTGTCAGCATCATTGGTTACTGATTGAATTCCGGATCTCCTAGAAGGTGCTGGTATTGACCTTTAAGGCCTTGTATGGCCAGGGGCCGATGTACCTGAGGGACCGCCTCTCCCCTATCAACCCCAGTGGTCACCTCGATCCTCCCAAGAGAATCTCCTCCATATACCGGACCCCAGAGAAATCTGCCTGGAGGTCACTAGGCGGAGAGCTTTCTCGGCCTCCGCCCCAAAGTTGTGGAACTCTCTGCCGCCCGACAACCAAGCCATGCGCGAGCTGAGATGTTTTGCTGTTGCACTGAAGACTTGGCTCTTTGGCAGAGCATTTGATTAGTTGCTTTAATTGTAATTCTTTTAAAGTGTTTTATTGGTTTTATGTTGTAAGTCGCCCAGACCACTGCTGGTGGAGAGCGATTAAGTAAATAATAAAAATTGATTGATTGATTGATTGATTATGAAGACATCTGCCCTTGTGCTTTGCTATTCTGCTGCTGAGTATGCATGCCCAGTGTGGAACGCATCTCACCACACTAAAACAGTGTATGTGGCTCTTAATGAGACATGCCGCATTATCACAGGATGTCTATGCCCTACACCACTGGAGAAATTATACTGCTTAACTGATATTGCACCACCTGACATCCACGGGAAGTAGCAGCCAATAATGAAAGGACCAAAGCAGTGAAATCTCCAGCCCATCCCCTGTTCGTATATCAGCCAGCTTAAATCAGGAAATAGTTCTCTAAGATCTACAGAGATACTCACAGGAACACCTCAGCAAGCAAGAGTTCAAAAGGGGCAGAGTAAAACCCAGAACCTCAAGCCATGGTTAATACCAAATGAGAGAATCCCCCCTGGGCAACCAGAAGACTGAGTGACTTGGAAGGTGCTCTGACACCACGAGATGCAAAGCCAACCTTAAGAAATGGGGCCACAAAGAGGACACCACAACGTGCAGGTGTGGGGAGGAGCAAACCACAGGCCACCTATTACAATGCAGTCCGAGCCCTGACACATGCACAATAGAGGACTTTCTTATAGCAACACCAGGGGCACTCCAAGTGGCCAGCTACTCATCAAAGGACAAATAATTAAGTTTAATTTTAGCTAACTTTTATTATCGATGTTTTATCTTGTTTATGCCTTTATGTCATTTGTGAGCCGCTCTGAGCTTTCGGGGAGTGGCGGCATACAAGATTGAATAATAAATAAATAAATAAATTAGTATAATGCCAAGTTTTTAAAACTTTTGTGTTTTTAAGTACATTACAACTGTACCCTTGGTTCGCTCCTGATACAATAAATAAATAATCTTGTAGTTCCATTTATTTAGGAAAAAAACCCAACTCAAACGAGTACATTCTATTTGTAATTATTTTCTGAAAGCAACACACTTTTACTATATCAGGCTCAACACTTCCATGCCAAACCCTTTTCTGCCCTATCATCATCTTCCCCACTCACTCTTTCTCTTCTGCTCATGAGATAAACTTCAGGGCTCCATTGCTTGACATCCCAACACAACTGTCAGCCTAAATTGTCGGTGGGAAGCCAAAGGAGTCAGCAGAGGAGAAGATGCATCAGTGGGGAATGGCAGAGGATTGTGATGGGATTATGTGCAATGGAATATGGAAAAGGCAGAAACAAATGGGGTTTTCATGATTCTTCCATGGGAAGGGGAGGAGGGGAGCAAGACAGGAGTTTCAAATATGGGCACTGCTTCAATGGGAAGGTAGGAAAGGGAGTGAGGGACTTGTGTTCTTGGAAAGACTACAGTAGAGAGATGGACAGCAGACAGATTGGGATGAGAAGGTAGAGCTAATTAAACAATCGCTACAAAATAAGTGTAATCTGTAAATGTGGTGAGCCAAGTGTACTCTCAAAAGAGCAGAAATGATGATAGAATTGGTTTAATTTTGTACTGGGGAAGGGAGTAGCAATACAGACATTCAGGAAAGAAAGTGGAGAAAACTTAAGTCAAGAGGGAGCATGACTTACCTTTCGGAACCAACGAAGGTCTGCTGCTTATGAATAGCAAAAGAAACAGTGGACCTGTTTCATTTCAAGGTGGATGGGCACTTGATGGTGGTCAATGGGCCAGGGCCGGCCTTCCCCATTAAGCGACCTACGCGGTCGCGTAGGGCAACATTCCCGGAGGGGGCGTGGCCACCTGGGAGGGGCGCCGCTCCGCCCCGCCGCCGTGTCGCCGCAGCCAGCCGGCGGCGTGGAGGAACGGGGTGGGGAGAGGGGACTCACAGGGCGGGCTCACCGCTCACGGACCCGAGGAGGAGCAGAAGGAGGGGGAGGCCACGAGGGCGGCCCCCACGGAGACGCAGCGGCAGCAGCAGCAGGAGCGCCCCCGGAAGTGCCCGAAGCCAGAGGCGCATCTTCGTGACGTCACTTCGTCGCGCCTCTGCCGAGGAGGAAGGGGAGGAAGGCCTCGCCGGCCGCGCGCTGTAAGGCCGCCCGGAAGGAGAGATGCCGGAGGGAGGGAGCCCTGCGGAGGCGCGGAGGCCTCTTCCTCCTTCCCTCCCTCCCTCCGGCGTCTCTTACAGCGCGCGGCCGTGAGCGGCGTGAGTCCCCTCTCTTCCCGCCCGTGAGTCGAATGGGCTTTCTTTTTCTGCACTCACAAACACTTTTCTGCTATATCTTGATCTGCTAAATTAAGAGAGCAGAAAGTCTCAAAATGAAAATGAAAGTCCACTTGATGGTTTGCTTTTGTAGGCTACAGACCCACATTGGTATTGGCCACCCATCAAGGAAGTGAAACGAGGGAATTTCCAACATGGCTCAATCATGTCAGAATGAAAAAAAGTTTTGTCCTCTTCCCCACCCGCCACCCAGCCCCCAAGTAGTGAGAGGGGCTATACTCTCATCTACCTTCCACTCCATTCCTAAGTACAAGGAAATTGTCTCTTGGATAACAGAAAAGAAATTTTAATGCCCACAAATAAATAATAATAATACACTTTATTTATATTTCACCCTTCTCCCTAAGCAGACTCAGAATGAATTACAGCATTTACAACAGATATAGGAAAACATTCTTATAGTCCCATACAATGAGACACTCTTACAAAGGATAAGGCAAGGCTTCTCCTTTATCATTTCCAGCTACTGGGGGCAGTGCTCAACTCTGGTTCTGGGGAAGGTCTGCATGGTTACCTCCTGGTTGTGTGGCCAGCAAGACATCTTTTGCCTTTTCTTGGCAAAACAGTATTTATTTATCTACTCATATTTGCATGTTTTTGAACTGCTAGGTTGACAGGAGCTAGGGCTAACAGCGGGAGCTCACCTTATCCTGCATATGCAAACTGCTGACCTTTAGCACCTAGTCTTGAGAAAGACTGAAACGTTGAAAATCTGCTTTGTGATTTTAGTTGCTGTCTGCGGGGGATCCTTTGTTGGGAGGTGTTAGCTGGCCCTAATTGATTCTTGTCTGGAATTCCCCTGTTTTTTGAGTTGCTCTTTCTTTAACTGTCCAGGCTTTGAAGCTACAAGGCCATTCCATAAATTGTTTTATATGCTTGTGGTTTTATCTTTTATTGTATTGTGTGTTTATTTTATGCATTGCTCCAGGCACATTGTGCCATATGTAAGCGGGGTACAAAAGTAAAGAAGTAGTAATAGTTGTTGTTATTATGATTATTATTGAGTGCAAATCGAGATGGCCAGTTTCAATATTCACGCTTGCCTCAAACAGACAAGAGTTCCTTCACCCACCCTGGACATTCCACAGATATATAAACCTCACTTGCCTAGTTTCCAACTGACCTCACAACCTATGAGGATGCCTGCCATAGATGTGGGTGAAACATCAGGAGAGAATGCTTCTGGAACATGGCTGTACAGCCCAGAAAACTCACAGCAATCCAGTGATTCCGGCCATGAAAACCTTTGACAACACAGTCTATAATTGAATTTGAAAGAATTTGAAAGCAACCCATATTCCAGTCTCTCTTTTTTAATGGCCTAGGATTTTTTTTTCTTGATCTAATTTATCATTTGATCCATTTTGGCCAACTAAAGACATTTTCACCAATCAGCCCTTTTTTGTTGGCATAGCTTGATCTTTGCCTATCTCTGGAAATAGATCATATTCTCAATAGTCTGAAAATTAAGATCTTTTTTTAAAGTCACAAACCTTTAGCTCCTTCTGTCAATTATTGCTAAAGTTAGGGACATCCCCTAAGAACCGAGTTATGTGCCAGTGCTTTAACTTTCACTTTCATTCAGACGAAGCTGATTGTATAAGAGCCACGCACAGTGAGGGGAGCAGAAAAAGAACACAGAAAGAACCAAGAAAAAAAATCCTTCGAATTCTTAGCATTCCCTCAGCTGCAGGTAAAAGGTTTTTTCTTCTTCTTTTGAGGATGACTAGTCTTGAATTCTTTCTAGACTTCTTTGGTACAAAAGGCTATGTCTTAAAATAAAAAGCAAGAGATGCATGTCTTCGAGAGCGAAGCGAAGGCAGAGCTATTAGAGGATGCATGCCGTTTCTAGGACCTTTTTTGTGCCCAAAATATATCTGGGGCATGGCATGCAGATGGCATTTTCACAATGTTTGGAGTTTCCTAGGTCCCTTAGAGGGGTCAAAATGAAAGTTTACAAAATTTTGCAAAAAAAATAATGTTCTTCATTTTGAACTGCCCTATGAAGTACCAAGAAGGCCACCAAACAACTCCCCATGTGCTCTAGAGCACTGCTTCTTAAACTGCTTCCAACCCCATTTGGAATCTCCTTAGCTCAGCGCTTCTCAACCTGGGGGTCGGGATCCCTGGGGTGGGGGGGTTGCGAGGGGGTGTCAAAGGCATCTCCAAAAACCAAAAGAAAACAGCATTTTGTGTTGGTCATGGGGGTTATGTGTGAGAAGTTTGGCCCAATTCTATTGTTGGTGGAGTTCAGAATGCTCTTGGTTGTAGGTGAACTATAAATCCCAGCAACTATAACTCCCAAATGAAAAGATCTATTTTCCCCCAAGCTTCACCAGTTTTGACATTAGGGCATATTGAGTATTCGTGCCACGTTTGGTCCAGATACATCATTGTTTGAGTCCATAGTGCTCTTTGGATGTAGGTGAACTACAACTCTAAAACTCAAGATCAGTGCCCACCAAACCCTTCCAGTATTTTCTGTTGGTCATGGGAGTTCTGTGTGCCAAGTTTGGTTCAATTCCATCATTGGTGGAGTTCAGAATGCTCTTTGATTGTAGGTGAACTATAAATCCCAGCAACTACAACTCCCAAATGACAAAATCAATCTCCCCCAACTACACCAGTATTCAAATTTGGACGAATCGGGTATTTGTGCCAGATTTGGTCCAGTGAATGAAAATACATCCTGCATATCAAATATTTACATTACGATTCATAACAGTAGCAAAATTACAGTTATGAGGTAGCAACAAAAATAATTGTATGTTGGGGGTCACCACAACATGAGGAACTGCATTAAGGGGTCGCGACATTAGGAAGGTTGAGAACCACTGCCTTATCTCAATACTGCAGTCAAAAAATTAGATATACTAAAAGGTTTCTGAACTCTGCCTAGACCAGAGGTCCCCAAACCATGGCACATGGACCGGATGTGACCCTCCAATGTCATTTACCTGGCCCTCACCCTAAACTTTAGACTTAGGGTCGTCCTAAGTCTGAAATGACTTGTAGGCACACAACAGCAGTCCTACCTATGGAAGGATAACCAGTCTAACTTCACTATTAAGGGAGTTGTGGAGCCCAAGGGCAGCCTCCAAGAAGTACTTGGGATAATGATTTGGCATTAGTCACAGTGACCCATTGATAAGTCAACCGAGGTTTTGTGAACTGATTATTTAACTAAATTAGAGCTTTACATATAGGGTAATAATTTTGCATCTGGTACAGGGACATAGATCCTTATCTGTGCCTGCCGTTTCCCATTTTCCCCTATGCCATGCTTCAGTGGCTTTATGGAAAGTGAGAATGATTTTGGTTGGTGCAGCCCGGGGGGGAGAGAAGAGAATTTGAACCTGAATGTTTACCAAAAAGCAACATACATAACATAACATAACATTGATGTGTGTTTAAATGTGCCATAAACAGCTTCCCAGCCCAAGACTGACACTGAGAATTCTTGCTCAAGCTTGGCTCAAGTGTAATATTTGTATATTTCTGTAATATTTGTATGACATTTTCCCCAAAAGCTTAATGCAAGTGATGAAAGAAAGAAACAATACAAACTATTTTGCAATCAGCACAGTTGACAGAAATAGAGCTGATGATTTTACATCATTTGAAACATTACGAACTCATCTTGCTTCTTCTCCCTCCTCCCCATCCAGAACAGCAAGTCCCATGGCGATGGAAAACATTGAGGCAGCCATTTATGAAGGGAGGTTGACAGATGCTGTGTCTAATGTGATGGGAAAACCACTGCAGTATTTCAGTGAAGTGCCACTCAACATTGCTGTAGTAGGAGAGCCAGGCTCTGGAAAGTCCTCCTTCGTTAATGCCATGCTGGCCTTACGTGCAGGTGATCCAGGAGCTGCTGAGACAGGCATACAGACAACAACAGTAGACGTCAGGGCTTTCCCACATCCACATCTTCTAAAGGTCATTTTTTGGGATCTCCCGGGAAAAGGAGAAGCATCTTTTGGTGAAGATGTTTTTGCCAAGATCGACTTGAATCACTTTGATTTTTTCATCATAGTTGGTGCCCAGCGTTTCCGGACCATTCACGCAGACCTGATCAATGAGATCCAAGGAATGAGCAAGAAGTTTTACTTTGTGCGTAGCAACACAGACCTTGATCTGGAAGCATCCAAGAGGCAACGGCCCTCTGATTACAATGAGGAGAAGATTCTCCTGAGAATCAGGGACGATTGCCATGAGGGACTGCGGAGAGAAGGAGTGACCAACCCACAAGTCTTTCTAGTATCCAGTTATGAAACCAGCCGCTTTGATTTCCCCCTCCTCTGGGAAAGGCTGAAGAATGACCTCTTAGGGCTGAGGAGGAAAGCTTTTCTGCTCAATTTGCCCAGCATCTACCTGCCAGTCTTGAACAACAAGAAAACTGCCATGAAGAAGCAGATTCTAACCAGAGCCCTTTGGTTGTGGATTTTTGCTGCTATTCCCATCCCAGGCCTCACCTACTTTCCTGCCAGAAAGGTCCACTCCTGGTGTTATCGTAACTTTGGCCTAGATGATCCGTCACTCACAGATCTTTCTCAGCTGGTTGGGAAGACAGCAGCAACCCTTAAAGCAGTAATGAAGCCCCTGTCTTTCACCTCTGTGTTTCTATGGGGCTTTGCAGAATTGGTTAGAGCTGTGGTGATAATAGGAGACTATGCCCACTACCAGCATTTCCCACTCTACGGATACCTACTATCAGGAGGAATTTCACTTTTTTCCACCTACATCATGTTAAAGAAATTTGTATCCAATGCTACTGACAACACCCAAAGAGTTCTAACTGAAGCTCTGATGCGCGAGGAGAAGAAGTCCATTTAGCAGCAAACATCCACATTCACAACTATAGTGATATTAGATTATGCTGGACTCGGGTGGTTGTGAAGACTTCTCTTGCCAGAAAAGGACTTGGACACCATGCAATATGTTCAAAATATTGATTAGATTCCAATCTGTGTGGTAGGAGTGAATGTACCTGTATGTTCCTCCAGCATAACTCCAAGACAATGAAGTCTAGATACTGAAAGCATAGCAAGAATACACTGGAGAAATTGGAGATGCGATCCTCAATATTTTTTGTCTGAATGCTTTAATTAAGAGAGCCAGTAAGATGGTTTGAGCTTTGGACTATGACTCTAGAAACTAGGGTTGGACTCCTTGACCAAGCCATAGAAACTGCCTAGGTGACCTTGGGCAACTCTCTCAGCCCCAGAGGGAGGCAAAGGCAAACTTCTGTTGAACAAATTTTGCCAAGAAACCCCTTTAAGACAGGGGGCGGGAACCTTTTTGACTCAGAGAGCCATGAAAGCAAAATATTTGGAAATTTATTTCAGTGAGAGCCATATAATATATAAAATATATTTTAAGACAGAATTCAACTAAATGTGAGTATATATGCATATACTATGAGAAAAATATTCCCTGGGAGAATGACGGGACACTTCAGACCTGGCTCTGCAAAAGGCATGCTCAGGACTCTGAGAAGGAAGAGAAGATGGAAGGAAGGGGGAAAGAAAGAAAGATAGACAGACAGGCAGGCAGAGGAAATAAAGGAGGGAAGGGAGAGGACAAAAGAAAATAAGAACAAACTATGGAAAAGGAAGAAAAGAAAAGCAGGAGAGAGACGAGGGGGAAAGAAAGAAAGAAATGGGAAAGGAGGAAAGGAAAGGATGGGGGAAAGAAAGGAAAGGGAGTGAGGAAAAAGTAAAATAATGAAGAGAAAAGAAGATAAGAAAAGGGAGAGAGAGAAGTGAAAAGAAAGGAAGGAGAAGGAAAGGAAGACTTGGGGAAAAGAATAGAAGAGGAAGGAAGGAAGGAAGGAGAATGGAGGAAAGAAGGAAGGGGAGAGAAGGAGGGAAAAGGAAGGAGAGAAGGAAAGGGTGAAGGGGAGAAAGAAATGAAGGAAGAGGAAGGAAGGAAGGAAGAATGGAGGAAAGAAGGAAGCGGAGAGGGGGGAGGGAAAATGAAGGAGAGAAGAAAAGGGTGAAGGGGAGAAAGAAAGGAAGGAAGAGAAGGAGGGAGAATGGAGGAAAGAAGGAAGGGGAGAGAGGGAGGGAAAAGGAAGGAGAGAAGGAAAGAATGGAAGAAGAAGGAAGGGATGAAGAGGGAGGGAGAAAGGGATGAAAAAGAATGAAAGAAAAAGCGAGGGGAAGAAGGAGGAAGGAAGGAAAAGAAGGAAAGAAAAGAGGGGGAAAAGAAGGAAGATAAAGGAAGGAAGGAAGGGGGAGGAGAGGATGGGGCCAAGGTGGACCTTGGTGTTGATGTCGGCGAGGCAGTCCCTCCGGAAAGCGTTGAAGAGGCAGTGACTCTTGAGCTGCCCGACAATGAGGGCAATGAGCTGGGCGTCTCCCGGGGGCGGTGAGGCCAGGTCCACGGCGCCAGGGCCAAGCCCGGCTCCACCAAGGACTGTGGCGGAGGACCAAGAGGAAGATAAAGATGAGGAGCCGCCGCCAGGCTCTGCCATCCCCAGCGAAGAGGAAGCAGGAAGCTGCATTTATATCACATTTACTCCCCGCTGCATGCATGCTGGGAAACCGAGGCCTGGGCTGCTCTGGAGAGCCAGGTGCAATCATGAAAAGACCTACATCTGGCTTCCGAGCCATAGGTTCCCGACCCCTGCTCTAAGGGGTTCATCAGAGGCCCCATCTAAACTGCCATATAATGCAATATGTAGTGCATTATATATGATGCAGTTTGAATTGCATTTTATATAATGCAGATTGAGCTGCATTAAATTGGGTAATAAATAACAATGATGATGATCACAATAATTTCTGAATAATGCAAAATTGCACCAAGAAAAGCTTGATTTTTATCCTCTTTAGAAATGTAAATAAATCAAATAACCAATCCTCTCTTGTTTGCTTAGGTTTTTTTCTGGATTTCATAACAATGAGAAAAAAAGCTATTCAGAACACTGAAACTGTTTCCCAAGAAATGCTATTTAGCACATCACTACCATTCCAGCATTGGATTTTGAGCAGTGTCCCCATCTTTTAAAAAGGACTAGGAATTTATTTAATCTGTAATGAACTAACAAGCTGAATTTTGAAATGTCTCAGTCTCCCTCTCCCCCCTTCTCTCTCACACACAGAAATTTAAGGATAGTGTTCCCTGGGACTTGTATTTATTTGTTTATTTTCTCTCTATTTCTCTTTCTCGGAAACCTTTTGCAATAAGACATGTAGGAACCTGGGTGCATGAATTCCTACTTTAGTAATATTGGAAGTTTTATTATCAACATTACTTTAGAAAGGGTCCCTCTAATTTTCCACACAGTTATTACCATCTGTATTTATTTGGCTTCTGTAAAAAAAATCAGAAGTTTCGGAAATTGTAAGAAAAATTGAAATTTTGTAAGTCGGAAGCCATATTGGAAGCATTTGCATGGCCCACACCTAATATTTTAGAATCGAAACTTACCCCACACTTTTTCATTTTAGTTTGGTAGAAGGCTCCCAAAGTCAGTTTTGATGTCGAGCAGGAATTTAAAAGGGGCTTGCCTAGAGAAGGCAAAAGCCCCGCAGACCCACCAAGGAGGATCCGATATAACCCTGACGAGATAGAAAGCAGCCAATTCAGTTTTCCCTGAATTTCCCCAACAAAAGTCTCACCAAGTTGAAGAAACGCCACCGAGTTGTTTATTCGTTCCAACTGGAAAGGATGACAGCCGTAATACCTTCCCCACAAAGCTGACATACCGCACAATACAAAACATGACATTTTAAAGGTACACAGAACTGTCAAATTCAAATTCCCCGCCCTCCGCCCCCTTGCTGGCTTCGCGCTGATTGGCCAGAGTCTTCAGCTGGAAGGAAGGCGTGGCTCACTCCGCCGTACCTCAGCCAATCGCAGGGCTCATGCCACTTAGGCCTCTCTGCCAATGAGGGCGAGAGAGGCGGGACAAATGGAGAACAATGAACCGGAGGAAATGATTGAGTGGATTAAGTGGTTTAAATATTTGTCCAAGTGCTGGCAATTACCTGGGTCTTCAAGCTAGCCCCTTATTGTCCTCAGTGGTGAAATAAACATCTCTGGTCTGGCATGGATGCCAGGTCCAAGATAATCCTTTATCTGAAATATGGATCTATTGATGGCATTTTGTTTTTGAGTTTCAGCCAAGGGGAAAATACAATGAATGGGTGAGGCAGCTGAAATATGCAAGCTTTCCGAAAGCTTGGTATTTCCTTCTTGATGAGTAGGAAATCTCCATGGGGCAATCTCTCTGTGTGGTCTGGAAAACTATGGGAATACTGTCTGGATTGAGTATTCTGAAGTCCAGACAGTAGTGGGTTTATACCATGTCTTCCAAGAAGGCGTGGAATAAACCCACAATCAAATTAATTCGCCACAAATGAGAGTTTCCCAGTTTGGCCAGAATGTTGTCTGGGCACCCCCCTTTTTATTGTGGAAGTTTTCTAGATCCGCCCCAGTAGGCCAACATGTGCAGAGCAAACACATTCAGCTGTGTCAGCCGTTGCAAATAATGGGCAATGAATAATACATAAAATAATGAGGGATCTCAAGGGGACCAGGACTAAATAACCACCCATTTCCTGACAGTAGCATTGGGGAAACCAATCCCCAGGCAACACTTTATAATCACCTATAACTGCCTTTAATTTACTCTAAGAATCATAGAATCAAATAATAATACAGTTGGAAGAGACCAGATGGGTCATCTAGTCCAATCCCCTGCCATGCAGGAAAAGCACAATCAAAGCACCCCTGACAGATGGCCATCCAGTCTCTGTTTAAAAGCTTCCAAGGAACTGATTCCTAGGGGAAAGTCAACAGGAGCTGGGCAGCTTCCGGTTCGAGAGGGTGAAACGCCAAGTATGGAGGTTGAAATTTACGCACAAACGGCTGAGTCAACAGAAAAGATAGAAAGTAGTCAAGAGGTAGGACATGGTAGGCCTTCTACAAATTCTCATAAACAGCCAAAGTTGAAAGGGCATCAGAGCAATAAATATAAATGTCTGTACGCAAACGCTAGAAGCCTTCGAACAAAAATAGGGGAGTTGGAATGTTTTATATATACTAGCAAAAATACAGTTCCTGCCTACTTACACACTAATAACTCAAGAATCAGGAAAGGATAAATTTCATATATGTATATTGTAACTTTCAGATAGGTATATCATCTACTCATTCAACAATGTAAAAATCATATGGTTCGTCTAAAGGCGCATGGAAACAAAGTATCAGTACAATAAACAATCAAATCCGCATTACTCACAGTACCCGTAGGCTGGATAATATAACACAAAGTCAAATATATATCACAATGATATTTGTGTCCCGGTAGTGAAGTCAATCATCAAAGAAAATTATAATCCTGGGCCCGATGGCCAAACGTAGAGTTGAAAATCTAGCAAAGGGTAAATCCAGGGGTATGCAGTGTCGCAGTTCCAATAATCAATGTAGAGTAACTCTGTAGTATAAAGATCAATGGGATGTCCACCTACGGGTATATCCGTGTCCGGTAACCCAGTCTTTCTCAACCTGTGTGCCGTGACACACTAGTGTGCCGTGACGGACCTCCTGCTGTGCCGCGAGAAAAGCTCTCTGCCCCCCTTCCTCCCCCCTCCTGCCAAACTCCTGCTGCTTGGGGGAGGAGGAAGGGCCGGGCAGTGGCGAAGAAAAAGAAGAAGGGACTGGGGCGCCGCCTCCTTCAGCCATTTCCCCAGCCAGCTTGCAATCCGCCATGACTCCCACCATGACTCTTGCCCCTCGCTCGCTGAAGCCGCGCGGAGGAGGAGCCCCGCCCACTGAAGCCCGTCCACCGCTCATGCTCCTCCTCTGTAGGAGAGCTGAAGCTGGGGGGGAGGGGGCGGAGCATGGCGCGGCCTGGCTCTGCCCACTCCCCCGGCTTCAGCACTCCCAGCAGCTTCTCCAGCCTTGAGGGGACAGTGCCAAGCCAGCATTGTGCTGGCTCTGGCAGCTCTGGCTTGGCACTGCCCCCTCAAGGCTGGAGCAGCTGCTGGGAGTGCCGAAGCCGGGGGAGGGGGCAGGGCATGGTGCAGCCTGGCTCTGCCCCCTCCTCGGCTTCGGCACTCCCAGCAGCTGCTCCCAGCAGGCCACCAACCCCCAGCCGTTCTTTACTGTGTTGGAGTGTCATTTTGTGTCATTTTGGTTTGTGGTGTGCCCCCAGATTTTTTTAATGTTAAAAGTGTGCCGCGGATCAAAAAAGGTTGGGAAACACTGCGGTAACCGACCCGTTTCAAATTTCTTTTCATCAGGGTGGCCCCATATGGGTTGACATGCAAACGATAATATTTCTGTAATATAAGCATACTTAATAGTATCCTGAAAAAATAGCAGGCAAGTAACATAGGGTAGGAGATTAAACATACACTTACCAATTGTAATAAATGAAAATGCTTAATAGCAATGCTGATATCACAGCATGCAATAATCCACCTCAATAGTGTAGGACCGCACATTCGGTAAAAGCTCACACTGGGAAGCCGCTTAAGTACTTAATTCGGCGCAAGTTAATTAGAATGCATATCAGGGAGAGACAGGTTACCTTAAAGCAAAATATCCATCAAACTTAGAGTCTCATTCAAACCTATTGGCTGTTCACATTTGGTCCGGATTATCCAGGACCTTTCGCATTATAACAACGCAGTATGGATGTCTGCGTGTGGCGGTATGGAAACATGCTGTAAACCTACAAACTTAAATTCTGGACGCGAATTGTGGACAGTTTTAAAATGCCTGTATAGAAAAGTATCCTCACTGCTAGCTAAAATCCGACTTTTATGTTCACCCATTCGTTTTCTCAGTTCATGTTTCGTCATTCCCACATAAAAGCGGGGGCACGAACAAAATAATAGGTACACGGATTTTTTGGTGGCACACGTAAAAAATTGGTCAAGTTTAATGGTATATGAAGCAGCTGGTATTTCAATTACTTTTAAAGGTGATATGTAATCACACATGGAGCAATGGCCGCATTGAAAGGATCCCGCTTTAAAGCTACTACTAGTGGCCATCTGTTTGGTATGATCCGTTTTAATAAGCCAATCTTTAATATTGTCTGTGCGTTTGAACGCAGGCATGGGGAACTTCTCAAGTCCATTGATATCTGATATCAGCGGCCAGTGTCGCTTCACAATACGTATAATTTCTTGGCTTTTAGGGGTGTATTGCATGGGCCATATAAGTCTGTCAATGGGTTTCTTTTGTTTTGTGGTTAGTAATTCACTTCTGTCGGTAGCATCCGCTTTAATTTTAGCTTTCTGCAATATATCAATTGGGTAGCACTTTTTTCTGAAATTCTCTAGCACTCGGGTTGCTTCTTGTTGATAATGTTCATCTTGGGTAGAATTTCTTTTAGCTCTGATAAGCATAGAGTATGGCAAATTATTTCTGAGTGCTGGAGGATGAAAACTTTTGTAATAGCATTTTTCGATGTTGGTTTGGTGTAGGGTTTCACCGCCAATTGGTTTTCTGTTTTGTATATCGTTACATCTAAGAAATTAACTTGTTGGGTGTCATATACAGTTGTAAATGTTATCTCTGGATGCCAGGAGGCTAGCCAGAGGTCGCAGTCTGTCAGGTTGGAACGAGGGCGAATTAAAAACAGCACATCATAGGTTTGAATGAGACTCTAAGTTTGATGGATATTTTGCTTTAAGGTAACCTGTAAGTCTCTCCCTGATATGCATTCTAATTAACTTGCGCCGAATTAAGTACTTAAGCAGCTTCCCAGTGTGAGCTTTTACCGAATGTGCGGTCCTACACCATTGAGGTGGATTATTGCATGCTGTGATATCAGCATTGCTATTAAGCCTTTTCATTTATTACAATTGGCAAGTGTATGTTTAATCTATGGTGAGGCCACATCTGGAGTACTGTGTACAATTCTGGTCACCGCACCTCAAGAAGGATATAACGGAACTGGAAAAGGTACAAAGAAGGGCAACAAAAAGGATCCAAGAGATGGAGCAGCTCCCTTATGAAATCAGGTTGCAACGCCTTGGTCTTTTCAGCCTTGAAAGACGGCGTTTAAGAGGTGACTTGATCGAAGTGTATAAAATCATGCATGGGATAGAAAAGGTGAATAAGGAAAAAATATTTTCTCTGTCACACAACACTAGGACTAGGGGGCACTCCCTAAAGCTCCAAGGTAGGAAAGTTAGGACTAATAAAGGGAAATATTTATTCACCCAGAGGGTCATTGGGTTATGGAACTCACTTCCAGAGGAGGTTGTGACAGCTGTCAGCCTGGACAGCTTCAAGGCAGGATTAGACAGATTCATGGATACCAAGGGAATCAGTAGTTACTGAAAAGGACATCCAAGTGCCACCTCTGTGTTGATGGAGGCAGGCAGGATTTTCCCCGGGTACTGGTTGTGGGGGGTCGGGAGCAGGTGAGGGTTTTGCCCTCCTTTCTGCTAGAGATCCCTGTGTACAACTAGTGGGCCACTGTGTGACACAGAATGCTGGACTAGATGGGCTGAGGCCCGATTCAGCATGGCTCTTCTTATGTTCTTATGTTCTTAAGGAAGGCGCTTCCACCACACCCTGAGGCAGAGAGTTCCACAGTCAGGGTGTTCTTCCTAATGTTCAGATGGAATCTCCTTTCTTGTAATTGGAACCCTTTGCTCCAAGTCTTAGTTTCCAGGGCAGCAGAAACAAACCTGCTCCATCTTCCTTATGAAATCCTTTCACATGGCTGTCATGTCTTCTTTCAACCTTCTCTTCTGCAAGCCAAACATACCCAGCTCTATAAGATGCTTCTCATAGAGCACGGTCTCCATACCTTTGATCATTTTAATTGCCCTTCTCTGGACACCTTCCAGCTTGTCAATGTCTCTTAAACTGTGGTGCCCAAAACTGGACAGTGTTACAGGTGAACTCTGGCCAAAGTAGAATAGAGAGGTACCAGGACTTCCCTCGATCTAGACACTCCACTCCTTTGGATGCAGCCCAGAATCCCATTGGCTTTCTAGCTGCTTCATCACCCTGTTGGCTCATGTTCAACTTTTTTTCCACGAAGACTCCAAGATGGCTTTCACACATACCGCTGTTGAGCCAGGCGTCGCCCATTCTGTATCTTTGCTTCCAGGGGTCCCTAGCCAGGTCTTTGAATAAAAATAGAAATAAATAAATTTGTCAGTTTGGCTTTCCTTTTCCTCCACATTTGAAAGTTTTGAATTTCGGTAAACTTTAATTGTGTGATACCTTTTAATGAAACAAAATCCCACAGCTCCCTATGATAGAGCCCAGGCAAGATCTCAAATTGAGAAACTTCTACTGTCTCAGTACTTATTCTGGGAATGCTTCCTTCCAAAGCCAAGATTTCACTAGCCCCCTAAAGGACGTGATGGAGAGGGCAGATCTGATCTCGCTCGGGAGGGAGTTCCATAGTCGGGGGGCCACCACAGAGAAGGCCCTGTCTCTCGTTCCCATCAAACGCGCTTACAAAGGTGGCGGGACCAAGAGCAGGGCCTTTCCAGAAGATCTTAGTGTCCTTGATGGTTCATAGGGGAGAACATGTTCGGACAGGAAAACTGGGCTGGAACCGTATAAGGATTTATAGGTTAGGACCAGCACTTTGAATTGTGCTCGGAAGCTAATTGGCAGCCAGTGGAGCTGGTGTAGTAAGGGCGTTGTGTGCTCCCTGTACCCCGCTCCCGTCAATAGTCTGGCTGCTGAGCATTGGACTAATTGCAGCTTCCTTCTAGTAAATGAGGTTATGTTATTACTTTACAAGGAAAGACTATTCAGCCAGTGTCATAAATTTATTTGTGCAGAGATGGCATTATGTAGCGTATCTGATCTGTTTCAAAGATTGGAGGGTATAAAGTGACTCATTTCAAATAAATAGAGGTGGTTAAATCCAATAGGATTGACACAGGGGAAAATGAAACTGTGGCACAGAAGGTCAACTTCTTTTTACTACAATTTCCAGAATCTAATGGTCTTCCTGCTCTTTGTGTGTGTGTGTGTGTGTGTGTGTGTGTGTGTGTGTGAGGGGGGGGGGGGGGGGGGGGGGGGGGATTCTGGAAGTTGTAGCCCAAAAGGGACCCACTTTTGGCTTTGAAGGTTCTGAGAAGTCAGTGGGACATATATTTCAGAAAGTAACATTTTCCAGCCTCTGAGCAGAATGTAATGTTCCAAGAGGGTGATCACATTCTGAATTCTCTTTGCTATTATTTCTTCTACAGGTTCTGTGAAGGATTATATTAAATCAACCTTGCAGTACAAAGAAGACAGAAATCTCACATTTTCAGGAACATCCAGGAAAACAGAGGTCTCTGCTAAAAATTCAGCATCTACATTCAAGCAACAAAGTGGAGTCGACCCAGACAGAAGCTAAGTAAGAATCCTGCAGCAGGGGGTTCCACAGTCCTCTGCTGGCATGTGGGCTAGGCTGCATAAGAACAAAGACCAGTAAAATAGCTTTCCTCTCTTCCTTTTCCCCCCTCTGCCTATACTCCATTTCCCCTGACACATTTTAGCCACTGCAACAACAGAAAGCACCCTTTTCAAAAGGTAGCAACATCAGTATCCTTCTGCCATGCTTTTGCATCACTTTCCCTCTGCTACATTGTTAAACAAAGGAAACAAACCTTTTCCCAAGTGGCGGAGCCTCTGCCCGCTTCCCCTGGGTGCCATTTTGGTGCCTGGGGGCGGGGAAAAAGCTACTGAAAAACCGTGGATACGGAGTCCCCATTGACTTCCATTGGTTTCCGTATCCACCAAAATTTAGTTCAATCGATTGACTTCATTTTGGTCTCATATTTCTTCTATAATATTTCTATCTTTTTCTGTCATCTCAGATTTTCCATTCCAACTTTTCCTTTGCCTGGAGGGAGCAAGCCGTACTGGTATTTTATTTGCACAAGCAGGGCCTCTCATGCCCCGGTTCTCACCCCGCTCAACTGATCCAAAGGTGTGGGGCCACGAGTGACCTTTTTCCCGGTTCTCATGAAGAGCTGCTTGGAGGAGGATTTCCCACAGGTGGGGGCTATTCCAGCAAACCCAAGCCCAGGGCCGGCAGGACTATGAAGGAACCGGCCTGAAGGACTTGGAAACAAAGGGATACATGTTAGCTTTTTAATTCTCTGCAGCGTATGTTTGATATTGTGAAGCTTCTTAGATAAACCAGGACGCTGAGTCGGGAGTTCAAAATAAAACAATTCTTTACTTACAAAAACAAATCCACCTCACTCCTCAGCACAATCTCTCAGAGAGCACCACCCAAGGTTAGATAACAAGGCTTTATACAAAACGCTGAGGGAAGTTTAGGCCAGGTGTCCTTCGTCACTTCCCACTCTACATAACACTGCTGGTTAACCCTTTCTGCTCCAGCAGTGTGCATTGCATCTTTACTCTGAGATAGCATTTAAAGATATACATACACAAATTAACATTTCATTACTATGGTACACTCTATCAATTCCAACAATTCCCCTCTTAAATGTTAATTTCTCATTCCACACTGTTAATGTATTCTTTAACTTTTACATACAGTATTCTCATATGTCACATATACAGAGGCTGTTATACATATATAGAGGTCTCATATTTTTCTGGATTACTTCATCACAAACACAATCACTTCCTGCAGAACCTTTTAACTTTAAGATATCACTTCATTCCTCTGTACACAATATAGACGCACCACACATCTCATACTGTACATTTTTAAACACAATACACATTTTTTTACTCATAGACTGTGACACAATCATCAGTGTCAATCATCTCCACAAGGAACTCTATGGAACTTTCCTGGTTGTGATAAAAAAGGCTCTAACATATATTTCTGCAATTTTTTCGTCTTTGCGTTTTGATTTACACTGACTTTTCCAACTTCTTCTTTCACCTCCTGCTTAACTGCTCTAGATGTAACTTTTTCTTGGGATGTAGGTGTCTTTACCTTTTGTGTACCTGCCTGTCTTCTTTCAGGTGTACTGCAACTCTCTTTCTTTCCTTCACTCTGTGAGGATGATACAATCTTAGACCTCACTATCTGTTGTTTCTGACTCTCAACACTAGATGGACTCTCCCCTCCTTTGAGTGTCCCGCTACATTTTCTTCTGGAATCCCATGTAGGTTTTCAGTATTTGAATGAATTTCATTCCAATCTTCCATTTTGCTGAAATATGCTAGTTTTGAGAACTTCACTGTGTTTGGGCTATCCAATAACCTATAACAACCATTTCTTTCATATCCTATGAACTTCACCTCTTTATGTTTTATTTTCTTGTTGGTTCTTTCTTTTGCTGACAAAACCATCTTTGCCTTTTGACCAAACACTTTGAGATATTTGTAACAAGGGACGCGGTCATACATTTTTCTAAAAGGAATGTCTTGTATGCATTGATCCCACAACCTATTCATAAGGTAATTGCTAGTATTTAGGATTTCCGTCCAATACACTTGTGAGAACTTGCTGTCTTTTAGAATGCATTTCTCCATTACCCTCAATGCTTGCATTTTCTTCAATGCTACACTCTCTTCTCCCTTTAACTCTTCAATGTTAACACATTCTACATTTCTATTTCTTAGCACTTGTTTTAGCTCTGCACCACAGATTTCCATTCCTTTATCAAAAACAATTTACCCAATGTCACTCCATATCCATTTTCAATCAAGTTCAACCAGCTTGTTATTTTTCTTTTGCTTCAGACAGGTCATCAAAAAAATACACATACGAAAAATCGGCTCAAACGTTCTACAAAGAGCATTGCGTATTGTGAACCACCAACACTTTTCTCAAAAGGACCTTCTATACACACATGTGCTGCCTCAAACAAATTGGTTACTTTTATCTTTGATCTCTTGTTGTAATTTAGAGGCACAGTTTTCACTTTATCACAAATTGCGCATTGCAAATCACAAAAGCATTGTTCCATTTTATATTCAGGGCATAACTCTAATGTCTTCTTCAAAACTTCCATGCTAGCATGCCCCATTACTCTGTGGAACAAATGTAAGCATCTGTCATGCTGAATTGTACTACCAACACACATAACTTCCACATTATCTTCTACACAAAAACCGTTGACTTTCTCAAACATTTCATACATTTTATTACGTTTTACTCCCTTGCCAACTAGTTTTCCTTCTCTGTTGTAAATGTAACAGTATATTCTCTTGAATGACACTCTATACTGTTGTTCTGTTAACTCAGCTACACTCAACAAATTAGACTTCATTTCTGGAACAAACAAAACCTTTTGCCAGTACATTTTTAAACAAGAAATGTAACAAGTTCCAAATTTGTTAAAAAGTTGTACTGCGTTATTTGCAAGAGATAATGATGATCCATATAAAGTCTCCACATTTCTCAAATTCGCCAAATCATTAGTGATATGATGAGTTGCTCCAGAGTCTAAAATCCATCTACTGCTTCTACTGGAATTACTTCCCACTGCAGCAACCATCACTCTTGCTCCAGGTTGGCTTGGTGATCCTCCTCCACGTCCTCTGTCTCTGTTGTAATAGCCTCTTCTTCCTCTGCCTCCAGACCTCTGGGTTTTGACCTTGCATTCTCTGGCCAGGTATTCCCTTGAATTGCAGATAAAACACCTCCTTGCCGCAGACACACACACATTGGCAAATACTGGCTCCATGTCTCTCAGCCTCGGCTTGGGCGACTCCTCCAAGGACAGGTTCTGCTCCCCCTCGGCCTGGTAATTCTGGCATCTCTCTGTATGCTCCTCAGGCTCCATTTCTCTCAGCTGCTCCTTGCATCTGTCTGTCTCCCTCAACGGCTCTATCTGGCAATGCCTTTCCTCTGCATGCTCCACAGGTTGGCAGCCAATCTTCATCTTCTTAGTCTGCTTCTCCTCAGTCCTAAGGACATGTACTGCTCCTTCTAGCCTTGGCATCTCCTCCTCAAGCCTGCATGCTCCTTGCTGCTTCTTCAATGGCTCCACATCAGCCTGGCAACTCTGGCAACATTCTGCTTTCCCCTCAGGCTGGCAACCATTGTCCACATCTTTCTGCACAAACACTCTTTCCATTACATCCAAAATGCTCCTGCATATTGCAATGGCATTGTGCAATTTCTCCTTTGTCAGTAGGCACTTCACACACTGGACAAAGTCATCAATTTGCAGCTCACCTCTGGCTTGTAGGTTTTCCATGCTCTCAGACCATTCTTTAAAGTTATGGTCAATTCCATTTGCCATCTCTGTAAGTGGATTGCGTGTAGACATTTCCACTTTTACTCAGAAGATCTTCTTTTCTCGGATTCACAGCCCAGCCTCTGTAGTTCAACACTATTTACTCACAGCAGGCACCTGGCGATCTTCTTCACATCAAGGCTCATCATGGATTTATGGCTGTTCTCTATTTTAGTGAGTGGATTGTACCCAGTCAGTTTCTCCTTTGGAAGATCTTCGGTTGCACCCGAAATTCAGCCCAGCTATTTTCCTATAGCCTCCGGCAATCTCCCCTCTGATCTGGCTACTCACAAGACTCAGTGGCTTTATGGCTTCACACCCCAGTCCCATAAATCTTCAGGGTCCCAGCACGCCCCGCCGTGCAGATATCTCTGCTTCTTCACTGGAAACACACCGTCTCCCTCTAGCAGTAAAAATCTCTTCTGCAGCAGCTCCGATTCAGCCTTGCGTCCTTTCCAAAAACTCTAAGCTTCAAAACAAACTTTATCAAACTTTCTCCTTGGCAGAGGGCCCATAACCACTGTTAGTATTTTTAATTCTCTGCAGCGTATGTTTGATATTGTGAAGCTTCTTAGATAAACCAGGACGCTGAGTCGGGAGTTCAAAATAAAACAATTCTTTACTTACAAAAACAAATCCACCTCACTCCTCAGCACAATCTCTCAGAGAGCACCACCCAAGGTTAGATAACAAGGCTTTATACAAAACGCCGAGGGAAGTTTAGGCCAGGTGTCCTTCGTCACTTCCCACTCTACATAACACTGCTGGTTAACCCTTTCTGCTCCAGCAGTGTGCATTGCATCTTTACTCTGAGATAGCATTTAAAGATATACATACACAAATTAACATTTCATTACTATGGTACACTCTATCAATTCCAACGATACATAGTCTCCCAAGGACCAGCTCAAGAGTTCTAGTTTCCAAGCACAGGCTGTGGGATTTCGGGTTTTCCTAGCCCCAGAAACCCTTTTTGACAACAATAGAGGTTCTTTTCATTCCCTGGACCCTCTTTCTTCCCCCCCCCACAAAGCCTTTCCTGCATTGCTGGCCTTGCACAAAGGGACAACTATGGACCTTTTGCCCCAAAAACTACCACTCTCAGCTCAATTGACTCTTTCCCTGACTCCCATCGCTTCTGGATTCCCACCCTGCGGGAGACTCAAGGTGGCGCAGCTTGGGGATTCTAGTTTCTCCAAGTACCGTGGCAAGATCTCTAGTTTCCCTAAGGACCAAGGACTTTTCAGTGAGTCAAAACACAGGCTCTCCTCCCATGGATACCAAAACCCTTTCCCCACTATTTTCCTGCTGCTTCTATGGACTAATGGCGCCCAGGGAAGATGCAACATTTGTTTGTTTGCCTTTTTGTGATCCTTTTTTCTGTATGGACTATAAGGGAACAGTATATGTGTGCAGATGGTGCCTCATTGTATAATTTCCCCCTTCCTTTGTTTCCCCATTGTTCTTCACTTCATGTTTAAGAAAAGCCTTCTGAGCCCCAGCAGGGATTCAGGAGGGCCGCAATCTGACTAGCTGCTTCCATATAAACCAGCCATTATTTGCTATTGCATGACCATATTAAAGATAGATGCCAGGTTCCTTCTCAGGGTCTTTCTCCCTGAAACTCATACTGGGTCTACCTGCCTGTGACTTATTAATTTCTGAGGCTTTGTCTGTTAATAAGTCATAGGCATAGGCACACAATAACCATATTTTCATAACGAGGTTAATTCAATGAGAGTTCGAATCCTCATATTTGGCCACAATAAAGACTTGCTCAAACTGGCCGTTTTCCAGAGAAACCAAGCTTCTGTTGATTGATACTTACCAAACAAAGGGAGTATCGATCTAGGGCAGAAAAAACAGTTTATTTTCAAATCTACACAATAGCCAGGCTTGCTTGAAGGAACTACAATAGTCCTCGTTTGCCCTTAGGACATACCAAGCTCACCTGAAACTCATCACCACAAGCCAGTTTCACTGTTTTCACCTTTGTCCCGCCTCCCTGGTTTCCTCATTGGCTGGATTGCAAGATGCGCTGGCTTGCAATTGGCTGGGGGTCTCCAGCTGGCTTTCTGATGCTCAGTTGTTTACAACATTCCATCCAATCAGCGGGGAGCACACGTAGCCTGGGCGGGCGCTAAATTTGAATCTGTATGGACTCTGAAAGTATAAATGTTTTGTATCTTTGCCAAATAAACTATGTTAGCTTTGCGGAATCTCAGGACTCGTGGCTTTCATCCATTCCAGCTGGACTGAACCTTCTCTCGGTGAGACACTCTTCCGGATCTTGGTGAGCCGAACAATTGGGTTTTTAAGGGGAAAACTAGCGCTTCCAAAATTCACCAAGGTCTTTGTTTGAGCTCCTCGCTTGTAGAGGCGGTCAGGGCCCTTTGCCCCATTTGGGCAGAGCCCTTTTAATCTGTATGGTATCAAATCTGGCGACCACATCAGGGACTTGCTTGGGAGTCCACTACAACTCTTTTTAGCTCTAAATTTCCAAGCTAGAGCTCCTCAGTGAAAAAGCCCCAAGTCAGGACTCTTTGGAAAAACTGGGGAGAGGCCTCTCACAGGTTTTTTGCCCACTCAGATCTTTTCCTTGTGAGCACTGAAGGCACAAAGGGGCAAAAGAAGCGCCTGAGGCTTCTAGGAACCGTGCCACTGAGAGAAGAAGGGGAAATTCTGGAAAGGGGAGGAGGGAAGCAGCCGGCCAGCCTGCCGTTGCGGTAACCAGGTTGGAGGGAGGTAGGAGGTGAAAGACCCTCAGACCTTCGGTAACAAAATTTCCTGGGTGACGGAGGCACCCAACATCTGGCGCCCTAGGTAAAAAAGAGCAACCTAACCCTGCCTTTTGCAGACCAGTGGAGGTGACGGAGCAGTGGGTCAGACCCCTGTTTTCTTTCCGAAGACCCTTCCAAGCGTGGTTAGTGTCCTATTTTAGACGTACAGAACTTTTGGGAGTGATTGTTTTTGGCTGGGCCACTCCTCCCATTAACTGGAAGTTGCCAGGGGCTTACGTCTTCGTAAAAATGGGACTTTGTTCTTCGGGCCAAAGGATAGGTAAGATTGGTGGAAGGGGACGGACGTGCGAGAGAAACCTTCTCGCCCGCCAAATTAATAAGGCTGTGCACCACTAGGTAGCCCAAAAGGGCCCCTAGTAGGGGGCATTACTTGGCCCATTCATGGCAACCATTGCTATGAGCAAGCTAAAGAAGGATGCCCCCTGTTTTCTGGCCTTAATCCGCAAGGGAATCTTAAGGAAGGCCTGTGATCAACTTTTGCCCTGCAAGGAAGTTGAAAATCGGACCCCACCTTCCAAAAGACCCCTTGTAGACCGCCCTCCCTCCAGCATAGGGGGAAGGAAGAACTCTTAGAAACGCTTATTTGCCCCCCTCCCTATCCGCCCGGGTCGACCCCAGCAGCCCGGCTGCCCGCAACCCCATCCTCTCTTTGTCTCTTCAGCCCCCTTCCCCCTCCCCAGCCCCGGCAGGGTCTTCCCACCCCTGCCACGCCCCCTCCTGCACCATCTTTGTCTGTTCCCTTTGTTCCATCGCCCTCAGCCACTTTCTCTTTGCCCACAGCTTCCCCTCTTCCCCAGCCGGCTGTTTCATCAGCTGGCCCCAACATTCCATTCGGTGTCACTGCTCCTGGACACACCCCCTCCAGTCCAACTCTCCTTTGCCCAAGCTCTTGCCTTATCCACACCACCTCTTCTCTCTGCCCCTGTGGCTGGACCTTCGAAACAGCCAGGATCTCCTTTGCCTTCCCTGCTGCCCTCGGTCCCACATTTCCCTGTCTTTATTCCTCCTGCTGCTTCAGCTGTTCCAGCTGGGCCAGAAAAGGCCCCTAAGGAATGCTATTGTCTTTCTCTCTCTCAGAGAAGAAGAGAGAGGGGCCAGGGGGGAAACCAACAAAGGGACCTTGTTCCCTTTTCTTTGAGGACCAGGACTTTGCCTAAGAGTTCCAAGTACCTCCTACTTATTCTCCCCCATCTTTTTGAGAAACCCTTATTTTTCCTTTGTTTACTCAACCAAAGTCTGCCTTACATCAAATGTTATTTTTCTTATTTTTCCTCCTTCTGCCCATTTCATCCTCATTGCTTCTTGGGAAACCAACCTCCTGCAATCTTTTCTCAACATCAGCCAATTGTGTTCCTTCCTCCTGCCAACACAGGAACAGCCCCCTCCTTCTCCAACCTCAAGAACAACAGCCCTTGTGTGAGTTAAAATGCCTCTCCAAGTAGTCCGTATCTTTTCTCTAGTCGCACCTCCTTCCTATGTTTCCCCTGTATTTCTCTTCCAAGACACCCAGCTTTCAGGAACATGTAGGATGTAGCTGCAGGAATTTGAGGGCCTGTGGGACTTAATCAACTGGTCTCCTTCCCTGGAGTGGCCTAGGAAAGGTTTTGTCATCTTTTTAGTTGCTATTTTCCTGTTACTAGTGCTAGGCTGCCTTTTCTCATGCCTCCCATCCCTGTTTAGAATCTGTCAAATAGGGAAACCCAGGGGACCAACTCCACAGATGGTCATGCTGTCCTTAGAAAACTACAATGCTTTTGTATGTGCGGAAGCTGTCAACAGACCAGGGTCTGTTTTTGCTTCCGAGGGGGGATTGGAGTCGACCCAGACAGAAGCTAAGTAAGAATCCTGCAGCAGGGGGTTCCGCAGTCCCCTGCTGGCATGTGGGCTAGGCTGCATAAGAACAAAGATCAGTAAAATAGCTTTCCTCTCTTCCTTTTTCCCCCTCTGCCTATACTCCATTTCCCCTGACACATTTTAGCCACTGCAACAACAGAAAGCACCCTTTTCAAAAGGTAGCAACATCAGTCTCCTTCTGCCTTGTTTTTGTATCTCTTTCCCTCTGCTACATTGTTTAACAAAGGAAACAAACCTTTTCCCAAGCGGCAGAGCCTCTGCCCGCTTCCCCCAGGGGGCGGGGAAAAAGCTACTGAAAAACCGTGGATACGGAGTCCCCATTGACTTCCATTGGTTTCCGTATCCACCAAAATTTAGTTCAATCGACTGGGGGGGGGAAAGCATGAGTCCAGACATGGCTCAGAACACAAACGCAAGCAGACCATCTCTACTGGAAATTAACAGGCGGAAAGAAGGGGAGGTTTTCATGGCACAAACTGAGCAGAAGTGAAGATGCCCCTGGCTGTTGCAGTAAGAAAACTTCTGCAATTTATAATCTTTTCGTTCCTGGTCTCAATTGGGAAACAAGAACAAGGCCAGGAATATTTAAAGGAAGGCATGTCATTTCCATCTTATACATTATACAAATGGCCCTCTTTCCAGTTCTCACTCAAATTTCTTTCAGGAGAAAGAGGTAATAAAACGGTAATGGTTATGGATAATGAGGAAGGTTATAGAGTGGGATTTCCACTGTATCCCAGCCTTAATTCATTTAGAACTATATAATAGTTGTCAGCTGTTCCCAGAAGCAAATAGGAAGCCAGTGATGTTCTTCAACTTAGTGTTACGTGATCTATAAAATGTAGACCAGAAACCAGTGTGATTACTACCTTATTTACTTGTAGTAGAGTAGTATTTTGCTGAAACCACAATAATGATTTTAGAATAAATGTTGTTTCAGCTTCCAAAATCCTTAGAAAGCTAAACAGGTCAGTTTGTTTTTCTCATCGCCTTTATTATTTTTTCTTCAGTGTTTATTAATATAATGTTGTTGGTTAAGTTCAAAATTCCCTGAGATAAGAGTGACTTAGCAGTAACGTATCAGTCTGTTGTCAGTAGTCCTCTCTAATTGTGATTAGCAAGTGAAAGAGATGTGGTTCCAGCTACGCTGCTTGTTGGAGTTCAGCCTGTGATCCAATGATCAGGGTACTCTGGATGTTGGGAGTGACAATGAGGTTCATGTGTCTAATGATGAGATTGCCCTAGATGTAGAGAATGACAATGGGATTCCTGTTCGAGTCAAGACGTCATCTCAGGTCCCTGGAAGCCTTGCTGTGGATAGATTCCTGTACCTTGTAATTTCCATGCTGAAGTGCCTTGTTTGATTCATGCTCAAGTTTTGGGGGTTTGCCTCAGAAGTTCCAGTATTTGTTGTCATGAACTCTGATGGACTATTTCCTGGATTTGTTGTTCCTATCTTTCCTTTCTACCTAATTGGGTTTACCTATTTTTGTGGATTGCTTTTTATGCTACTCCTTTTAATTATCTTTAATAAACTGCTTGCATTTTACTCAGCTCTCTGGGGTTTAAAGTTAGAGGGCTTCCTAGCCTGGAGTGCAACACCGCCATCTTCCAACCTTATTTACTTGAATAGAGTGCACCACTGAATGTAATGTGTGCCTCCATTTTGAGGTTTGCAGTACAAAAAAAAAGGATTGCATCCAAATTTAATATGCAAATAAAGTTGTGTAATACAGTTGGGAACTGTGTGAAGCTGTCAAGGAACTCTGGTCTCCCTTGCTTGTTGGCGGTTCCACTGCCTGCCTTTCTTTTCTTTTCTTTTCTTTTTTTTGAAATATGTTTATTCAGTTTTGAAAAATACTTTGTTACATAGTCAATGAGAAAATAAAAGGAAATTACAAATGTCAAATATAATAAATGGTGTTGGGTTAGGGTGAGGGGGTGGGGGAAAGAGGAGGATGAGTTACAATTAATAAGGAAAGAGAAGAGAAAAGCAAAAGTACAAAGTACTGCCTGCCTTTCTGATGTGACTTTTCCTGTGCTGTTTGGCTTGTCATAAGCGAGGCAGAGAGTGGTGTTATTGAGAAATCTAACTCCACAAAATATGAATTATATAAAATTATATAGAAATTATAATATTATATAGAATTACATCAATTCAAGGTGCAGATTATCGCCTACAAAGCCCTAAACGGTTTGGGATCTGCCTATCTTTGCAGTCACATCTTTCCCTATGAATCTGCAAGGTCCTTTACTCGCTCCTACCTCTGTCACAAGTGCAGTTGGTGGGGATAAGGTAGAGGGCCTTCTTGGTGGTGGCCCGCTGGCTCTGGAGCTCTTTCCCCAGGGAGATTAGACTGGCACCCATCCTGTCCACTTTTCATAAAGACCTAAAAACATACAGTAGATTTTCCACAGTGCCTTTGATTAAATAGTTCATTAGATAATTTTGCCCCAACCATAACCCAATATATGTCCCCTGAACTTTTTCTCTGTTCCTTGCCCTATAGATAAAGGGTTCTAATCAACATTGCACTTTTAGCCTAAACTATCACCTGGATCTTGCACTTTTTCCATCTGCCCACCACATTGTTTATCTATGCCCAATAAAATTGCAAAGGTTGGGAGTAACTGATAGTACAAAATCACCAGTTTTGCTAATAAGTAACAAATCTGCTTTCTCTTTCATCCAAGTTTTACTTTAAATAGGAGTGTAATCTCTTCCCAAACACCTTTCTGGGCTCTATTGGGATCACACTGTTATTTCAGCTCCTGGAAGCAGTTATAACGCTGTAAACAGTAAGTCATTCGAGCTTTACATCCATCTTTTTTGATGGCTTGCTTTATTTTTGGTGCAGCTACTGTGTAGGTGCTTTGCTTATATGAACATGAGGTTTTCAAAGAACCAATAGACAAACCCCTCTTTCAGAGACTTCTATATCAGGGGAAGTTTGTAATCAGTTTGCTTTGTTCTTTGGAGGTGCCTTTCTTCCCATTGTCCCTGTGCAACCTCTACCGGGTAATTAGCCTTTTAAATTCAGTTCTAGATATATTTTACTTGTGTTTATGACTACATCTGAACAGGTGGGTTTTTGTCATGTCTACATCATGTGGATTTCACTTGCAAAATGCTAGTTTTGCAGTAGAAGTATTTGTTATAGCCATTCATCCAGCCCAATAGGAACTGAAATTTTAATTTTTGAGTGATCCCAGTGTCTATTGAAATGTGAAGAACTGGATCATGCTGGAGCCAGACCAAGTGTCAGCATCTCAAAAAAATATCCACCGCTCTCTTGCAGATCAGAAATAGCTTCCCGACAGAACCTTGCTTGTGGAGATCACTTGGGTGTTATGATCCCATTATAAATGATGTTGCCAACAAGGTCCCCAAGAGGAGAGGGCAATGGTACTGATTTGCAGTCAATCTGGCCACCCATCTGGGCTTCAGAACACTTCCATGATGAAGCTATGCTCAGGCCCGGATTACCCATAGGGCCAACCTAGGCCACGGCCTAGGGGCGCAAGCCGGGGGGGGGGGGACGCACATCACGAACAAAAAAAAATATGTTGAAACAAATAAAAATGCTGGTATGGGTCAGGCGTCAGGCAATGACTCACTGCTCCGGCCTTGGCCGCAACCAATGGCTGCTTGCCCTCATTTGCATAAGGATACAACTTAAGGGCGGGGAGACACCAGCGGGAGCGCTCTGCTGTTGTGCCTGCTGCGCCATAGGGGGTTTGGCAGAGTGGGTAAAGGTGGTGGTTAATGCCTCCCTTCGGGAAGGCATCATTCCAGCCAGCTTAAAACAAGCTGTTATAAAAACGCTGTTGAAGAAACCATCACTGGACCCCACTCAATTCGTCAACTATCGGCCAGTTTCCAATCTCTCCTATTTGGGCAAAGTCCTGGAATGTGTGGTGGCCTCGCAACTCCAGAAATTCTTGGTAGATACTGATTATCTGGATCCGCTGCAGTCTGGCTTTAAGCTGGGACATGGGACTGAGACAGCCCTGGTTGCCTTAGTGGATGATCTACGCCGGGAACTGGACAGGGGGGAGTGTGTCCCTGTTGGTTCTTCTGGACCTCTCATCGGCCTTTGATACCGTCGACCACGGTATCCTTCTGAGATGCCTCGCAGGAATGGGCTTTGGGGGTACTGCTTTGCAGTGGCTCCAGTCCTTCCTTGAGGGTCAGTCCCAGAAGGTGCTGCTAGGGGACTCCTGCTCGGCCCCACGTCCATTGTACTGTGGGGTCCTGCAGGGTTCAGTATTGTCCCCTATGTTGTTCAACATATACATGAAGCCGTTGGGGGAGATCATCTGGAGTTTTGGGGTATGGTGTCATCTGTATGCAGATGATGTCCAACTCTGTTACTCCTTCCCATCTGATACTAAGGAGGCTGTTCAAGTCCTGAACCGGTGCTTGTAATGGACTGAATGAGGACTAACAAATTGAAACTAAATCCAGACAAGACAGAGGTCCTCCTGGTCAGTCGTAAGGCCAAACAGGGTATAGGATTACAGCCTGTGCTTGACGGGGTTACACTCCCCCTGAAGGCGCAGGTTCACAGTCTGGGAGTGATCCTGGACTCATCGCTGAGCCTGGAAGCCCAGGTCTCGGCGGTGGCCAGGGGAGCTTTTGCACAGCTCAGGCTTGTGCGCCAGCTGCGCCCCTATCTTGGGAAGTCAGACTTGGCCATGGTGGTCCACGCTCTGGTTACATCCCGTATAGACTACTGCAACACTCTCTACATGGGGTTGCCTATGAAGGCTGCCCAAAAGCTGCAATTAGTCCAGCGTGCAGCAGCCAGACTACTAACGGGAGTGGGGTACAGGGAGCGCACAACTCCCTGTTGCGCCAGCTCCACTGGCTGCCAATTAGCTTCCGAGCACAATTCAAAGTACTGGTGTTGACCTACAAAACCCTATACGGTTCCGGCCCTGTTTACCTGTCCGAACGTATTCTACCCTATGAACCATCAAGAGTGCTAATATCGTCTGGAGAGGCCCTGCTCTCGGTCCCACCTTCTTCGCAGGCGCGTCTAGGCTTGGTTGATCCATAAAAAAATTGATTCTAAACTCGCTTGGGGGGATGCAGATTTTGGTTCTTAATTGAAATTGTTCCGAAAACAATTCTTAACTGAAACGTAATTAATAACGAATTTCGTTATTAGTTCTAAATTGGGCAAAGCAGGGAAACAGGACTTCCTTCCTTTGCACTTTGGTTCCATCCCTCCTTCTCTCTTTCCTTCTTTCCTTCCCCCTTTCTCTAATTCTTCCTTTGTCTCCTTCCTTCCTTCATTCACTTTTTATTTCCCTTTCTCCTTCTTTCCTTCATTTGATACCTCTTTCTTTCCCTCCCTCCTTCTGTCTTTTCTTCGTTCCCTCCTCCTTGCTCTACTTCTTCCTTTTTCTCCTTCCTTCCTTCCCTGTTTCCTTCCTTCGTTCACTTTTTATTTCCCTTTCTCCTTCCTTCCTTCCCTTGCTACCTCGCAATCTCTTTCTGTCCTTGCCTTCTTCTCTCCTTCCTTCCACCTTTCCTTCCTGTCAGTTCTCCCCTAACTCCATTCTATGCTTAAAAATGTGTGCTACTCTGTTTTTCCCAAACCCCACCGCCACCGCCAATGGGGGGAGGACAACCCTCCACTTCAGGTCCCCCCAAAACCCTATAGGATTCAGGAGGACTACTTTTTCTACATGTCTGTCAGGCCCTCCCTGACCGGCTCCACCTATTAAGACCTCGGGGGGGAGAAATCCCCCCCCCCCCCGAAGATGGCCTGCTTGCCTGCCATTGGAAAAGATGTAACTTGGATAAAAGCAGAACAAATGCAGGCCCCCACACCAAAGTCAAATGGCCTGACATTTGAAAAGATTACCTTGGATAAAATCAAACCAATTGCCAATAACGCCTCTAATGACCCAGGGGGGACAAAGTTAACCCCCAGGATAACTTAACCTGTTCACCTGCAATTGGAAGCCCCAGAGGAACTCCCACGCCTTCTCCTCCTTTTAAAACTCCGCTACCCTTTTTCCAAGGGTTCCCGGCAGACCAATTGCAGGCAAACACTCCTCCCCGGGAACAATCTCCAACAAGAATGCCAATAATGCCCCGGGGGCAAGTTAACCCCCAGGATTATTCAGCCTGTTGGCCTGCAATTGGAAGCCCCGGCGGACCTCCAAGGCCTCCTCCACCTATTAAAACTCCGCTGCCTTTGCTCGGAGGGATACCGCCGGACCAATCGTAGCCAAACACTCCTCCCCTGGAACAATCTCCTACAAGAATCCATCAAGGATCCAAGATTAGCCAGGAGGCATCAAATGCTGGAAAACCAAAATGGAAAGTCAGCCTCCCATGAGAGTTCACAGTGTGAAAAGAAACTGGATGGCAATCTGGAAATGCTAATGTCTGCTGCTCTAGGCATACCGTACAATTTAACGGCGGACCTATCGCAGGCAAACACTCCTCCCCGGGAACAATCTCCACCCAGAATGCCAATAATGCCTCCAATGCCCCAGGGGGGACAAAGTTAACTCCCAGGATAACTTAACCTGTTGCCCTGCGATTGGAAGCCCCAGAGGAACTCCAAGGCCTCCACTTATTAAAACTCCGCTGCCTTTGCTCGGAGGGTTACCGGCGGGAGGGCCAAACGCAGGCCAACATACCATCCCTAGAATTGACAAAGAGAACTACTTAAAGCACGGTGCCTGAGGAAAGCACTACTCAGTGACTAAAATCAACCTATGCTTGTAACCCCTTTCCTTGGAGGGTTTCAGAAAGTACTAGCTCAGGCTAGCAGACAACCCCCAGGAATGTTTGTTCCCCGACACCCCCGCCAACGCCAATGGAGGGGACAGTCCTGTGCTCCTGACCCCCCCCCCCGAACACCCACCAGGACTCCTCCTCTTTCTCCATATCTGACACAGAAAGAGTGAGCTGCCTGGCCTTTGTTCCCCAACACCACCACCAACGCCAACGGGGGGGGGGGGGGGACAGCCCTGTGCTTCTGGTCCCCCCCGAACACCCGCCAGGATTCCTCCTCTTTCTCCGTGTCTGACAGAGAAAGAGTGAGCTGCCTGGCCTTTGTTCCCCAACACCACCGCCATCGATAGCAGCCTTCTCGAACACGTCTATCTGTTAAGACCTCTGAGGGAACAACTTACACCCAAGGATGGCCTGCTGGCCTGCGATTGGACAGCCATCGTCCATCCACTAACTCTTCCACTCAAGTCCTCAGGGGGACAAATGCTCCCCGAGCATGGCCTGCTGGCCTAAGCTTGAAAACGCCGCAGCCCTCCACTACCACCTACAAGTATTACACCTAGGGGGGTGACCCACACACTCCCCGAGGTTGTCTGTTTGTGCGCGGTTGGAAGGCCTTCTGCCCTCCAACTCCTCCTCCTCCTGCACCTTTACTTAAGACCCCAGGGGAATTACTCCCCCGAGAATAGAACGTTAGTCTGCAATTGGTACGCTGGCCACCCTCCCTGACCTCCTCCACTTTTAAGACACCGGGGGGAAGAAGCCTTTGGCCCTACCACACCTCCTGCTCCTCTCTGTAGACCTGGGGGGAATCGGGAATAGCTCCCCATCCCGAAAATGGCCTGATGGCCTGCAATTGTGATGCTGGTGGCCCTCCCCGACCTCCTCCACTTTTAAGACACCGGGGGGGGGGGAGAAGTTTCCCCCCGAGGATGGCCTGCCGGCCTGGGCTTTTAAGGCCGGCGTTGCCCTACACTACCTCCTCCACCTATTTTGCCTCAGGGGGAGACCCTCTACCCACGAGGGCTGCCTGTTTGATCATGCAGGCCATCAGACAATCCTTAGGTATCAGCCTGCTCCTTTCAGCAAAGGAACGGGATCAATGAACACCTTTCAACCGTCTCCACCTAAATGAGAAAATTGTCTTCAACTATTTCTCCTACGGATAAAAATATTTTCCCACATAAAGAGGAAAGACCATCTGAATGCACTATGAAGCTTTCCCTTAAAAGAGGAACCATCCATTCATTCCCTCCCCTAACTTGTTTGTTTGCTGGACTTTCCAGTACCCAAACTGCGTCGGGGGAAAACACTTAACCCTCATGGAGAGCATATCCTGTAGGCAGCTGCTGGGAAGTGGTTCTAAACTCCCAGACCTCCACGACCTTCTCCACTTTTAAAGGCCTGCCGCTGCCCGTTCCTGCACTCTCACCGGCTTGCTTACCAAATGCAGGTTGTCACACCAACCCCAGGTATACTATATGCACCCCTAATGAGTCAGGGGAAAACAGTTCCCCTCCCCCCCCCTGGAGAGCATATCCTGTAGGCAGTTTCTGGGAAGTGGTGCAGGACTCCCATACCTCCACGACCTTCTGCACTTTTAACTTGTGTGAGGCATGTTTTAACAGACTTCAATCATCCAATGCTAGTCTGCCCCGTCCTTGGAGGGTTACCCGCTTCACAATTGCAGGTCACCACACCACCCCCAGGAAAATTTCTTGCCGAAAGTGGTGTATAATCTTCAAGTGAACGAAAGTATTCCGTGTGTGTAACCCCCTGCCCCCCACTACAGCATTTCGGGACATCTGATAAAGGCAGAGAAGTTGAGCAGAATAAGCCCAAGAGGGAACACTCGCTCGTTCTCTAGTGCTGCAGGATACGCTCTCCTAGCCGTACAGCCTAGAAATGTCATGTCCAAACCTCTTCCCGGTGTCAGGCCCCAGCCTGCCTCCATAGTCAAACCAGACCGAAGCCATGTTAAATCCCCTGTGCCAGGCAGGCCCGGGAGAAAGCCTTTGCAAGGGCCTCCGGTTCAGCAAGCAGTCAAGGACAAACGCATCCCTATTTCTTCCCAAGCAGATAGGGAGGCCTGGAAAGGCAAAGCAGTGCCGTCTCCCTTTTCCCCAGGTGCATTCACTAACAAGCTAGCATTCCAGCCATCTTCGAGGGGCCTGGGAAAGGGGAGCCCTCAAGTTACTCCTGTGAAGAAGTTACGACGTAGCTTGTGTCAGATTATTGCATTTTGAATAGCAATTCATGAGTCAGCACAAGATATATTTTCGCAGTTTGAGATGACCTGCAGTGTGACATGTTTGACACCAGATGGCGCTGTCTCAAGACTGCTAAATGGAACCTTGAGGAATGTCAGTTACAAAGTGACAGTTGGGATTTGTCAGTTGGGATTCAATATCTGTGAGGAAAGGATGTTTAGAAAGGTAGCTGTGATGGCTGTTGTTTTTCGATGTTTTGCCAGTTATTGTTAAATACAATTCAATACAAAGTTAATATATTTACCTTGTGAATTGAATGAGAGTTTCATTATTAACTCGAATAGAGACTGGAGTTTTTGGGCCAATGGGGAATTAAACTTCTATATTTCTGTTGCCTATCCGCTGTGACATAAATACTCAACGCTGAAGTTACGACGTAGCTTGCGTCTTCAGAATCAAAGCCCTGGAAAACCTATTTAACTTAGCTCCTGTTGGCACTCAGTATCTCGTGCCAACGTTTGGCTTCCTTGTCAAGCTCCACGGAACTCATGTCCAGGATCGGGCCGCTGAGCCTTCAAGTCACCGTTCCCAAGTACCAAGTCAAGCCTCTGCTTCTAAGGACTTATTCTGGATTTAGCCCATTGGGGCATCAAGACTATTTCTCTATTCATTGAACCTTTGTTTTATTTTGGACTATTGCATGGCCGCACTTGATGCTGATGGCATCAATGGACTATATTTTTATCCTTTTACTTCTTTCCATTTATTCTAAATAAAGCATTTAATCACGGCTGGTCTCAAGTGGTTTACTGAGGGATCTTTCAGATCTAAGGTGCAACACCCGGAAGAGAAAATACATGACGTTACATTCTCAGTCCACCAGACCACACATTGGAGAACTCCAGATAAGTTTGGAAAGCATTTGGGATTGTATTATTGAATTGTGCATACTTTCGTATGCTTGTGAACCAGAACCACAAATCAAACAGTTCTTCATATTGGAATAACTCGGAGAGGAACTGGAAGAAGCCCAAGTAAGAAGGCCTTGCTCTATGGAGCCACAACAAGCTGTCCCATTCCTACTCCTTAGTTGGGGGATTCCGGCCTTAAAAGCGCAGGCCACCAAACAAGCCTCGGTAATCTGCCAACAGCTTTTATATTTTCAGAAGGACTGCAATCACGTCACGTTTACAAAAGAGGAAATCTCTTCCTTAAAGGATTACATCTCAGTACTGCCGTCAAGCAGGCAGCATAACTTGTGGTTCACTCGTTGCAGTTTGTAAGTCTATTTCTCCTTTAAAAAGATTGGTCATCCATGCCCGATGAAGAGGCGCCTCCTTTCAAAAGATTGGTCATCCATGCTTGATCAAGAGGCGCAAGAACAGCAGTAGCAATTTCTCTCTGACAGCCACACAGAAGGAGGGATTTCTATACAACCGCGATAGAAAGGGAAGGAAAATAAAGGAAGTTCAGCAGTAACACTCCTGCCATCCCCTGGAACCATCCCTGCAGTCACAACATCAAAAGGAAGGACTAAAAGCATTTTACGCATGGCTTGGAAGGAAGTCCTTGTAACTCTGGGCAAGAACTGGCATGCACCCAGCGACTTTACTCCCACAAAGCAGGGATGGTTCCCTCTACAAACTTTTTTCTCCGATTTGAAAGGCACACTTACTAACAGTTCTCAAAATAAGGCAACTGTGCAGGGAAATGAAGAAGTGATTACACAAAATGTAACGTGGGAAGGAGCAACACTGGGATAAGTGTAAAAATCAGGTCAGCATCAGCAGCTAGGTAGTAGGGAATAGCTACTAATTACGTACGTTCTGCATAACACATTGAAATGGGTAATCAAACTACTGCTGAGTTACAGTCTATTTGCTCTGAAGAAGATTGCTCATCCCTGTATAACCAAGTGGCGGTAAACAGCCATTTGCATTCTATCTCTGTCAGCCATGCAAAAAGAGAGATCACTGTTATCAAATTTGTCTTCACTTTGTAAGGTTGGAGGGAGGGGCATGCACACAACTAATTCTTTACAACAGCAATGGCATTGTGGTGTCCCAGTCTCTTAGTGTGACCCCTCCGCCTCCAAGAGTGGCCTCTCCGCCTATTCTTGAGACCCCCCAACAATGTGGGCCAAGTCAGGTACCAATGGTGCTAGAAAATCAGGTCCAGGGTGAGGAAGATAGATGGTCTGAGGTGGACACTTCTGTAGGTACAGACTTATCTTGAGACAATGATTGGTTGCATAGCTATTTGCCAGAGAAAGGGGTTGATGAGGATTCAATGGAAATAAGCTTTGAAACCGCAAGTGAGAATTATTTCGACCTTGACTTTCAAGAGAATTCTTCTCCTTTGCCAGTTGGGCCTGAGAGAACCAGGGAGGAGACCCGTTCCCACCAAGATAGTCCACCTGGTGCGACTAATGAGGAAGGGAGTTTTGATCGAAGAGCGAGCATCCATTCGAGGTGGAGAGATTGGAATGTAAAGCATGGGATTCAGTGGACCCCTAGGAGATAGATTAGCTTTTAAGATTGTCCCTGGGAAAAGTCCAGTAGACTGGAAGCTACGTTTGGAGTGAACGTTTCTTTGCAACTGGTCTCCAAGTTCAAGATTGCTGGGCGGATTGCCCTGAGCTCCAAGTACCTTGTTGACCGTTGTTTCGGTCTGCCAAGACTCTAAGGTCCTATTTTCAGCTGCTGGAGCAGCCTGCCTTCGTTTTGGATTGCCTTCGTTGGGATTTACTCTGTCTTAGCGAACCTTTGCAGCTTTACCTTTGGACTTGATTTTGCCTCTTACTCTTACCTTTTGGACTATATTATACTAAATAAAAGTCGTTTTTAGAGCCGCTTGTGTGTGTGTGTGGTCTGGGGGGGGCATGTTACTGGTCTGAGACGCAACAGTTAGCTTCCAGTCTCCATACCCCCTAGACACCCACAGGCTGATTTTGGACTATCGAGATGGCTGCTCCCACCGCAATGGCTTTCTAGGCCCTTCAGCAAGAGGTAACGGATCTGCACAACCGGGGGAGGAACCCCACGCTTGCCTTGCCACCGAGGTTCAGCGGGGATCCGTTGACCGTTTGTGTTTTTGCTGGACAATGTACGTCCTACTTGAAAGTAAGGAATGCAGATTTTCCCACAGATCGGGCCAAAGTAGCATTCATTTATAGCCTCTTGGATGGAACCGTGGCATCCTGGGTGACTACCTTGATCACGGCAAACGGAGCGGAGGTAGCTACGCCCCAAGCTTTTCTGACCCACATCCAAGCAACTTGGGGCCCGCCCGTCAACAAAGAACTAGCGGAGAGGAGACTCAACCGATTGTCTCAAAAAGACACCACTATGGCCCAATATATATCCACGTTCAAGGTGTTGGCCTCCCAGGTGGAGTGGAATGACCCCGCGCTACGGGCGCGGTTTTTGGATGGTTTACAACCTGATCTACAGAGGTCCTCAGATCCGTGGATCTTCCTAGCACCCTGGATGGGCTGATTGCCCTGTGCTTGCGGCTGGACACCAATCTTAGTGCATGGCGGCAGTGGAATCAAGGGGCGCAGGAGCGCCCTGCCGTGAGGAGGGAGCAGCCCAGAAATCGTGACCGGAGCTTCTACCGACCAACCCCTCCTCCCAACCCCCTGGATGAGGTCAAACCATGCAGCTGGAGCATGTGCACCCCAAGATTGATGCGGCGGAGAAAGCCAGGCATCAGCAGCTCAACCTCTGTTGGTATTGTAGGGCTTCGGGGCATTTCTCGTGTGAATGCCCGGCCAAGACTCAACCTCGTATCCGAGTGGCGGCCGCTACCGAAGAGCTACGGTCACCAAGGGTCGTTCTCAGCCGTCGAGGGAAGAGCCCAACCAAGCATAGAGAGGCTCGGCGGCTCGGTTGTTTCCCCTCCCTCAGAGCATCCAACGGGAGTATTATTCTTGTTGTTAGTTACCTTGTGGTCAGTGGAGAAGGGACCGGTGATGGTCCATGCCATGGTTGATTCGGGAGCAACCAACAATTTCATTGATTGGGACTATGCTGACTCCCTGGGACTAAAATATCAAGACCTCAAGGATCCTCGCATGGTGCAGACGATTGACGGGCGCCCTTTGAAATCGGGCATGGTGAGTAAATGGATGGTCCCCACTAAAATGTGGATACGGGAGCACTGAGAGGAACTCACTGCCGCCCACCCTCAGAGCCTCTCCGACTCTATCTGGATTCCGGCCAGCCTTGAAGACCTGGCTCTTCCGCCTAGCGTTCGACTGGCCTCGGTACCCTGACTACCTGAGCCACCCTCCTGTTCATATTCCATGTTTTTAAACTGTTGTACATTGTTCACCCTAGGGTTTTAACTGTTGTAAGTCGCCCGGAGCACCGCCGGTGGAGGGCGACTCACAAATATTAAAGTATTATTATTATTATTATCCTTCCTTGTCACCAAGGTCCCCCATTTTTCCAATTGTTTTGGGGGTGTCGTGGTTAACTATGCACGACCCCCAAATTTCATGGAGCCGAAGGGAATTACAGTTTGCCTCCGACTATTGTCAAGAAAACTGCCTAGTGGCTCGAGTGTGTCAAGCCCAAAGGGTCGAGTCCCTTGTTATACTGCCTAAAAAATATTCTGATTTTGGGACGTATTCAGTGAAAAAGAGGCCAAGACCCTACGACTGTGCTATTGACCTGATACTGGGAGCCCCCATTCCTTGCGGATGATTATATTCTCTTTCAGAGCCTCAGCAGTTGGCCCTCCGGGAGTTTCTGGACACTAATCTGCACAAGGGGTTCATCCAGCCTTCACAGTTTCCGGCGGGAGCCCCCATGATTTTTGTGAAAAAGAAGTCAGGGGAGTTGCGCTTGTGTAATGATTACCGGGAGCTAAATAACATCACCATTCGGAACTGCTACCCTTTGCCCCTCATCCCTGAGATGCTGGATCAAGTACGTGGAGCGCAAGTATATACCAAGCTGGACTTGAGGGGGGCTTACAACCTTGTGCGGATCCAGAAGGGGGACGAATGGAAGACAGCGTTCCAAACCAAGTATGGGGCTTTCGAATACTTGGTGATGAGTTTCGGGCTCTGCAACGCCCCCGCCACTTTTCAACATTTTATGAATGACATCTTTCGAGACCTCCTAGATCGTTATCTTCTTATATACCTTGATGACTTGTTGATCTTCTCTTCAGATCAAGCTTCTCACAATCGGCATGTGCGAGAGGTCTTGCAGCGGTTGCAAGATCATGGACTCTATGCCAAGTTAGACAAATGTGCCTTTGATCTGATGGAGGTGGATTTCCTGGGCTACCACATCTCTCCCCAGGGCATATCTATGGACTCTAGTAAAGTACAAGCAGTGGTAGACTGGAAGGCCACCACCAACAAAAAGGACATTCAAAGATTCATGGGGTTTGCTAATTACTACTGCAAGTTTATCCCCGACTTCGCCAAGTGGGCAGACCCGATCACTCAGTGCTTGAGGGGAAAGAACCCTTTCCGTTGGTCTGAGGAGGCTGAAAAGGGGTTTCAGCAACTAAAGAAACTGTTCACGACTGTCGTACCCTTGGCTCTGGGGTCCCTCAAAAACCCTCCTGACACAGGACTAGGTTCAAAGCTTCATTTAGTATAAAGGGTGAAAGGAAAGAGGCTAGAGTTCAATCTAAAAGGCCACTCTCAGGTAGCCCTGATTAGCAACACTGTCTTCGGCAGTAAGCAGCAAATGCAGGAACCAGTATAATGTCCCGGAGTAAAACTAGAAAGCAATTGTCCTTAGCCGGCAAAAGGCTAAATCCCATGGAAAGCAAATGCGGAGTAAATCCTAGCGGCCATCAGCTTGAAAGGGCAAATCGCCCAGAGTCTTTGGTTCAGGAACAAAGGCAGGATTAATGCAGAAAGGCTCAATAGCCAGAGGCAATGACTCAGGAGCTTGCTATAAGTCCAAGGCTTTAACTGCTAACGATCGTTAATTAGCAGCATGGTCCAAGACAACTCTTAGGAACCTAAGTGTTACCTGTGTCATTACCGGCCAAGCTTAAGTTGTAAACAGGATCCACTACGATGTCTTGGCAACTGTTAGCAAGAAGGTTTAAATGTCCATGCAGGTTATATTCAAGGGAAAACAGAGGTTATACTCAGGAACAAGCGATGAGTGTCTGATGCCCAGTGCTCAAGTGGGCTTGATCCATGGAAGAACAGTGATAAACAGGAGCAAAGGTTGTGCAAGGCAGATCCATAAACCCAAGCAGGCTGAGTTCATTGAGGAGTAGGCTGGCAGTGTGGAGGTTGCAAACGGGAACAGGCTGGCAGCATGGGAGTTAAACCCAGTCAGACTGGGTCCTATGAGGCTTAGATGCAAACCGGGACCAGGCTGAGAGCAGGGAGGTTGAAACACAGGCAGCTGGGTCCCCGTGGCATGGTTGAAAACAGGATCCAAGCAGGAAGCATGGAGGCTTAATCCCAGGCGGCTGGTTCCCTGGAGGCATAGTTGTAAGCTCCACACGGCTAAGTCCCCGGAAAGGAAGTCGTAGCCCGGAATGGTGCTGGAAGCAGAACAAGTCCAGCATCCCGGCGAGCCAGGTCCATAACAGAAGAGCTTGCCATCAGAAACAGGGCCGGAAGGCCGCAGGCCCAGAGCAGAGATCTGAGGGCATGGCGTGGATATCCGACGTTGAGGAACAAACAAAGACCCATTCCAAGAATCCACTTGATATAGACAATATTCCTTTGAAGTTACGATGCAGGCCCTCGTGAGCTGGCTTTCCATAACATAAGAAATCTGTTCCTCCCCTCCTGGAATTATAGTATCACTTTGGAATGTAGGGCCAATTAGTCTCACATCTGTGGCTGAAAGGCGGCTGAGAGAATTACTCCCTGTAGCCGAATAGCGGCTGAGAAAGTCTCGCCCTGACACGGCGTTATCAGAGAGGAAAGCAGGGAGGGAAGGTGAAACCCAGGTTTGTTTGTCCTTGGGAATTGCAAGAGCCTGAGAATGAGGAATAGGCCTCAGAGGCCTCTGGGAAGCTGCAGCTCTGTTAACAAAGGAAACTTTGGTTCTTTGAAAGCAAGTGGCTTGGCATGAGTCTTGGGGAGGGCCACAGTTGATGCGGGGATTAGGCAGGGGTGTGACACTGACCCAGCCGATCTTACAACACCCAGACCCACGAACACCGTTTGTGGTACAGGCCGATGCTTCAGATGTGTTGCCTTGTGCTTATTATTCTAGGCAGCTTACGGCTCCAGAAAAGAATTATACCATCTGGGAGAAAGAACTACTTGCCATCAAAATGGCTTTTGAAATTTGGAGACACTTGCTTGAGGGGTCCCGTCATGTGATAGAAGTTCACACCGACCACCGAAATCTGGAGCACCTAAAGACTGCGCAAAAGTTAAACCAAAGACAACAGAGATGGGCCTTGTTCTTTGAATGGTTCAACTTCAAAATTCACTACGTCACCCCCACACAGACCAAGCAGGCCAAGGCTCTATCCAGAAAACCAGAATATACTCGTGGTCGGGAGAGTACCTCAGAGTGCCAGCTGTTACAAAAAGAAAATTTTGCAGCCCCTATGAGGACAACGGCTGTGCCAAAAGTCAAACCCCCGGAAAAAGACCCAGTCTCTAATCCTGCCAATAAAAAGACTTTGGCCGAAAGGATTCAGGCTAGGCAGGACACAGACTTGTGGGTGCAAGAACAACTGATGAGAGGGGTGGAGTTTCCTTTCCATGTTAAAGAAGGCTTGTTGTGCAGGCGCACCCAAGTTTACGTCTCTCCGGGAGCGGAGAGGGAGGAAATTCTAGAACTATGTCATGATAGCTGTGCGGCAGGACATTTTGAACTGTTCAAGACCATACAGTTGGTGCTATGGGATTTCTGGTGGCCCAAGATCCGGCAAGATATAGAAAAATACGTGAGTACCTGTCCTGTGTGCCAAAGGGCCAAACATCAAGTAGGCAAGCCGCTGGGCTTGTTACAACCTCTGCCGACTCCCCACAGGTCGTGGGAAATGATTTCAGCCGATTTCATCACGGATCTTCCGGTGTCTAAAGGATTCACTTCGGTGTTGGTTGTTGTTGACCTATTCACTAAAACGGCTCATTTTGTCCCCTGCAAAGGGGTGCCCACAGCTAAAGAGACTGCAGACTTGTTTTTACACCATGTCTTTTGTCTGCATGGATTGTCACAAAGTCTAGTTACAGATCGAGGAAGTCAGTTTACTTCCCAGTTTTGGAAGGCACCTCCACCTATTATGACCTCAGGGAGAAGAAATCCCCCCCTCCCATGATGGCCTGCTGGTCTGGGATTGGACGGCCATCGTCCGACCACAAACTCTTACACTTAAGTCCTCAAGGGGACAAAAGCTCCCCGAGCATGGCCTGCTAGCCTAAGCTTGAAAACGCTGCAGCCCTCCCCGACCACCTACAAGTATTACACCTTGGGGGGGGGGGGGCGAGGGACAGGGCCTTTTCTGTGGTGGCCCCCTGGCTGTGGAATTCCCTCCCAAATGAAATTAGATCTGCCCCCTCCCTCCTGACTTTTAGGAAGTGGGTGAAAACGTGGCTGTGCAATGAGGCCTTCACAGAATGAAGGAGGAGATCGCAGAATGAAGGAGGAGTGACTAAAGTCGCTAACCACTTGATACGGACCGAATATATCGACTGAGTTGGACTTGACTTGACTTTGGTGAAAGGCTTTTTAAATGTATTTATGATATTGTATTTTATATTTCTATTGTAAATTTATGATGTTTTTAGATTTTAAATGTTAGCATTGAATACTTACTGTTTGCCGGTCTGAGTCCCTCTCCGGAGGTGAGAAGACCGGAGTATAAAAGTTTTAAATAAATAATAATAAATAATATATATATATATATATATAAAAAGAGAATGGTCGTGCAACGGGGCAAATGGACAGCAAAACTATAAGCTCCAAAAGCACAATAACCCCCCAACACATTCCCACATACCACGAGGTACCTAGAGAGCCCAAAAATTCCGCCCTAGGTACCTCGCAACACCCACAAATATAACCCCCCAAAAATGGCCCACGGAACCTAGCGGAGCGGCGCTTGCTGAATTGCAATGGCCTCCTTCCACCACCAGGGGAGAGGAGAGAGAAAGCCCTGCTCTACAATGGTGCCTGCGCACTCCGCCCCCCCCCCAACACCAGCCCCTCGCCCTCACCCCTCACTCACCGATTCCTCCTCCTTCCCCCCCCACGTCACCGCGGGAGGGAGCCGATAGCGGCGAGGCCTGCAAGACCTCAGCCGACGCCTTCCACCGCTTCGTCGGTTGGAAAAAACTCACCAAAAAGGGAAAAAAAACTACAAAAAAACATGGCGGCCAAACCACTTCCGGTACGCCAGAAATGGCTCCGCCGGAAGTCGATCCGGCAATGAAAAGGGACCCGCCGGAAACAAGACCCAGAACAAAAAAAGCCGCCAGACAGGAAGTCCCGCCTCTCTCGGCCGGAAGTCCTCCATAAAAAGATGGCGGCTGCCACGGAGCAGCGGCGGGCGCATACACGGCTCCGACGCCTTCCCGGAGCCGGGAGAGAAGGACAGCCACCGCACCACCCACAGAAGATGAGCTCCCTCCCCGCTTCCCTCAGGAAGCCGGAGCCCGAAGGTGAAACAACCGAGGGGCCGAAACCGCCAAACAAAGGGGAAGAGCGCCCACGTGGAACAGCGCCGCCACTGGCCCGGCCTGGCTTGGGACTGGGCGAAGCCGCAGCCACCCCTAGGTAATAGGTAGCCTCCCTTCTTTCACTTCTCTTTCGGGGTTCGACCTTGCTTCTCTCTGGGGCCTGGGGCTTGCTGTGGTCCTTTCCCTTCCTTCTTTCCCTCTTTCCTACCTTTCCTGTCCACCACACTACACCACACCAATATATATACATTCACATATACATATACACACATTCACACACATATAGACATACGCACATATACATATATACACATACATACACACATACACATATATACACATACACACACATATATACATACACACATATATATACATACATACACACATATACACATGCACACACACATATACATATACACATATTCAAACACATATAGACATACACACATATACATATATACACATACATACACATATATACACATACACACATATATACATACACACATCTATATATATATACACATACATACACACATATACACATGCACACACATATATACATGTACACACATTCACACACATATAGACATACACACATATACATATATACACATACATACACACATACACATATATACACATTCACACACATATATACATACACACTTATACACATACACATATACATATATACACATGCACATACCCACCAAGACCATAAGTAACATCATTTCCAACCCTTACATACTCAGAATTTCTCGCATCTCCTAATTAGGGCACAGCAACGCGTGCCGGGTACAGCTAGTAATATATATTCCTTCCTTCCTTCCTTCTCACCCTTTCCCCTGATCTAGTCCTATTCTCTTTGTGTGTGTATGTGTGTGTGTGTGTGTGTGTGTGTGTGTGTATTCCCCTACCTTCCTTCATCATCCTTTTCCCTGCCCTCTTCCTATTCTCTGTGTGTGTGTGTGTGTGTGTGTGTGTGTCTATATCTGTATCTATTCCCCTTCCTTCCTTCTCAGGGCCTTTCCACACAGCACTATACCCCAGAATATCAAGGCAGGGAATCCCACATTATCTGCTTTGAACTGGGCAATCTGAGTCCACACTGCCATATATCCCAGTTGAAAGCACATAATGTGGGATTTCCTGCCTTGATGTTCTGGGGGCCTTTCCACATAGCTCTATATCCCAGAATATCAAGGCAGGGAATCCCACATTATCTGCTTTGAACTGGGTTATCTGAGTCCACGCTGCCATTATTTAAACTAAATATTTCAAAATTATGGGTTTTTTCTTGAAGTGACACCCCACCCAAATTATGCTCGGGGTTTTTTTGGCAAATTTTGACACACCATGCTCAGAAGGTTGCCCATCACTGATCTAGTCCAAGGACCTCCTGCCTTCATGCAGCAAAATCACAATCAAAACACCCCAGACAGATGGCCACCCAGCCTCTGTTTAAAAGCCTCCAAAGAAGGAGCTTCCACCACACTCTGAGGCAAAGAGTTCCACTGCTGAACAGCTTTCATAGTCAGGAAGTTATTCCTAATGTTCAGGGGGAATCTCCTTTCTTGTAGTTTGAAGCCATTGTTCCACGTCCTAGTCTCCAGGGCAGCAGGAAACAAGCTTGTTCCCTCCTCCCTATGACTTGCTCTCACATATTTATGCATGGCTATCATGTCTCCTCTCATCTTTCTCTTCTTCAGGCTAAACATGCTCAGCTCTTTAAGCTGCTCCCCATTCCCACTTGCCTCAATATAATATTTGTATGTTCCACCATGCTCTACTGAGTATTACTTTGTTTTTTGACAATTATATACTTATAGTGGAATATAATCTGGATTTTATAACTGGAAAAACTGGATTATACTAAAAGTCAACATATATGGTTTTCTACATATTAAATGCATTGCTATAAATATTAGCATAATTATAGTACTCCATTTTGACAATTATATACTTATAGTGGAATATAATCCGGATTTTATATCTGGATTATCTGGATTATACTAAAAATCAACATATATGGTTTTCTATATATTTAATGCATTACTATCAATAGTAGCATAAGTATAGTACTATATTTTGCAACATAAGCATTGATATAGTACCCTGTTGTTTTTTTGGTCTTTTAATACACACACACACATATTGAAGGTTAAACACATTTTTTCATACAATAAAAGGTATCTCCTATCTAAATTTGTGGGAAGGGAAAGATTGTAGGGTAGTTTGGGTTAGGGTAATCTACATCTCTAAAAATGGGGATGTAGATTACCCTATAATCTACATCCCCATAAGAATTTATATGTATAAACACGTAGAGAAAATGATCAAGGAAGTCAAAAATCCCCAACCTTTCCCAAACATACCTAAGGCTTTACCTGCATGTCCCCATTCTTTTGGTCTGTTGTTGAGCAGACAGCCACACCAGTGTTTATGTGTGCAAGGGTGACACACCTCGCGCCAAGGACAATAACACAGACACAGGTGATTGGATGAAAATGGCCACAACTAATTTATTGAAAACAGGAACAAAGGGTTGGCGACCCCACATGGGTCCTGGATCAGGGTCGTACAGCCCCCACGAATGTCCAAAGGCGTTTGCAAGCCTGTGGTGCGAGCGGCCCAATGCCTGTCCACGGAAACTCAGCACCCCAGAGGGCCTGGGCGTTATCCCCCTTACAACCAAGGGGCGATAAGCCAGCCTGATCCAGGGGCCATGCCACACGCCAAACACGGAGTTGTGACAAAGAACAGAATAATGCATAACCAGTAACAGTGCAACGATGAAGATAGGTAGAAACAAAAGGACACCAACAAGCAAAAAACAGGACTGGCCCCACGTGTGGCCTGGGCAGTCCCCGGGCAGCCTTAAGTAAGCTGCCTGGGTGGAAATGCAGGCTGGCCAGCTACCAAGAGGGGGCAGGGTGAGCCCCGTCATTGGCCAGCAAGCGTTGTTGGCGGAAACCTTCCCGCCACCCCAGGGGCTTCTGGGGAGGAGAAGCCCCTTCCACCACACAAGATGGCGCGAGGGCAACCCTGCCCCACAACCCGCTCGGCCGGTAAATCGGCCAAGCCCATTAGTTTCAGTGCGCCAGGCTCCAGCCCAGGCTTGAGGGCGGAGCAAGCACCAGCACCAGGCAACTGGCAGAAGTGGGGAACGGGCCCCTGCCACTTTGGTAAGGTGACCTGGCAGGATGCCGCTCCTTCTCTTGCCAGTCGCCCCCTCTGCCCACCTCCCTTCTCAGGCTACTCTGCTCGGCACTGAGGATGGACTGGAGGTGGGTTCGGACTGGCCAGCGACAGCAGGGAGTCGTGGACAAATTAAGAGAGGCGTGCGATGCGTCCCTGAATAAGGCGCGCTCTATGCGCGCGCGTAGCTTGAGTAATGCAAGATCCGGGCCTGGCTTTGACACACAAAAACTTCTTGTTTAAAGGGGACTCTTTTTCTTCTCTTTCAGATAAATTGAATTTTCAAGAGTCACAGCCATGGGTATTGCAATAACCAAAGGATTAGTTAAAGAAGAGTTCAGCCAATTGAAGGCTGCCTTGCAAGAAGGGAAAGTTGAAGATGTTGCAGCCAAAATTAACAAAGAATTTGCATTATTAAAAAACACCACACTTCGTATTGGCATTACAGGATGCTCGGGTGCAGGTAAATCATCACTTGTCAATGCCCTGCGAGAAATGGCAGATGATGAAAAGGGCTCAGCACTGACTGGAGTACAAGAAACTACAATGGATATACAGTCATATGAGCACCCCAAGTTCCCCAAACTTATACTTGTTGATCTGCCTGGAATTGGAACATCTAAGTTTCAAGCAGATAAATATCTAAAGCAGGTAAATTTTAGCCAATATGATTTTTTCCTCATTGCTGCAGGAGATCGATTCACTGAACATGATCGCAAGCTAGCTTGTGAAATTAAGAAAATGAAGAAGATGTACTACTTTGTGCGCACAAAGGTGGATATGAGTATTGATTCTGAGAAAAGGAAAAAAAACTTCAATGAGGAAAAAACCCTTGAGGAAATCAGGAATTATTGCATGGAAAATTTGAAGGGATCAGGAGAGCATTCACCAAGGGTTTTCCTAATATCAAGATGGGATTTCAGCAAGTATGACTTTCCACTCCTTGTAAAAGCATTGGAAAACGACCTGGATGATGTCAAGAGACATGTTTTAATCATGGCTCTTCCAGCTTTTTCTAAGGATGCCATTAAAAAGAAAGAGAATGCCATGTCATCTCTTATATGGAAACTGTCCTTTGTATCTTGTGCTATTGGGGCCATTCCTATCCCAGGTCTCTCTCTTGCTTGCGACATTGGCATCTTGATTGGAGCAATGATAACAATATACAAGAGTTTTGGGTTGGATGAAGACACCCTTCGTAGACTTGGAGAACATGTTGGAAAATCTGTGGATGAATTGAAGTCTGCTATCAAGAAAACCCCAAGAACTGGTAGAATCACCAAAGAATATGCAGTTGACTACTTTCAGAAGTCAATGGTATGGGCAACAGTAACTACAGTGGAGTTGGTTCTAGATTTTGTACCTGTCGTGGGATCTGTGGTCGGTGGAGGTGCTTCTTTCGTAACCACATTCTTCATGCTGAAGAATTTCCTGAGAGATGTTGTGGAAGATGCACAGAATGTTCTGGCAAAAGCTCAAGAAAAAAAAGAATAAATATACCATGGCTATTGAGACCCATTGGGTCTTCTTTGGCAAGTCACACTATTTCAGCCGAAGAGGAAGACTACGGTAAACCCCTTCCGAACACATCTTCTCAAGAAAATCCCGTGATATGATGCCCTTAAGATTTCCACGAAGGCACACAAGATCCACCTATATGCCATATTGATCTTATTCACATCCACTGGCCTTCATAATTCACTCAGAAAAAATGCTCTTTCCCTGCAATATAATAATAGTAGTAGTAATAATAATAATAATAATAATAATAAACATCCTTGCTTCACAACTGCTGTTCAGATTTAATTCTTCCAATTGTCTCTATACCACAAGGTTTAAAGAAGCTATGAAAATGGATTGAACCATGTTACCCAGACAGGCTAAATGTTTTGAATAGCAACTCCAAGTGTTGATTAAAACCTGGAGTGCACTCCAGCCCCACAGATTTCATCCATACCTTCACCATTTTCTCCTGGACTAGTTGTTTTCTCTCCACCCCCTCCCCCCCAGGCTCGGATTACCCATAAGGCCACCCAAGGCCACCACAGCAGAATTGGGGAGGGGGGCGTCCAATTTGGACCCCCCAAAATAAAATAAAAACATTTTGTTTTTAAAAAGTTTGATCTTTGGCGCTTCTGCGCCTGCGCGCAGGTTGCCATAGACTCTCAGAGGCAGTTCCGCTGCCTCTGCGAATCTATGGCGCTCCCCTGCGCAGACGCAGAAGCGCCAATGATCTTCCCTCCCTTCTAAAGCCCTCCCTCCCAAGGCCGCGGCATGCCGCCCGCCTCAGAAGGGCAATTTCGCCACTTCTGAGGAAGCCGGCATGTCACGACCCCGGGAAAGAGCCAAGGGGAGGCCCCGCCCTTGGGGACACTGCCACGCATGCGCAGCATCGGCTCCGGGGGTGGGGCTTTCCTTCCTCCTCCTCCAGCGCCAGCAGGGGGCGGACCCGGCGGAGTGGCGAGGGTGGGGAGGGGGCGGAGCTGGTGGCTGGGCGGAGCTGAGGGCGGGGGCAGTGCCTTTGGCCTTGGGCGGCCAAAGGCCATGGTCCGGGCCTGCCCCCCTCCCACCTCACTCCTCCCTCCAAACCATAAGAATTATTTCCTGCATGGGATTTTCTTCCTCTGTTCTCTTTTCAATTTCTCTTTAATGTAGTTCTTGGGAGTTGTTTTATTTTCTGCTGTCCTCTCCCTCACCCCCATTGTCCAGGCAAATGCCAGAGGCTCTGGGTCTGCTCCCACTTCTCCCTGGAGGTCTGAGGATCACACATCACAACTCCACCCACAAGTACAATTTAGTGGTCAACTTCCAACAGATGTTGACAACAGAGTCTTGCTAGAGGACCAAAAGATTCCTAGAGAGCTACCATATTTACCCAAGTATAATTCCTCCAGAAAATGTAATGTGCACTTCAATTTTAAAGGTGAATATTACCCAAAAAATGGTTTTGCCCTCAAATGCAATGTGCACAACAGTGCAGGTACTGTATAATGGTATTTTTGCTGTTTTGTGGGGGTTTGCCACCACCGCTCTCCAAAGCGCTTTCCCTCTTCAGTCCTCCCTCCCTCCAGCCTTGAAGTGCTTTTCCTTCCATTTATTTTAAGTTTATAAAGACTTAAAATAGTGTATAACTACTAACATAATGTATAAATATTAAAATAAACAGAGCATCCCTACATCGCGGTTTTTCACTTATTGCAGGAGGTCCTGGAACCAAACCCCAGCAATAAGTGAGGGAACACTGTATTATTAGTAGTAGTAGTAGTAGTAGTAGTAGTAGTAGTAGTAGTAGTATGATTGGGAAGCCATCAAGACGAGGTGAGCAAATTTGCATGATTCCCTACTGGCCTCATTCATGAGGCCTTCAAAACTGAGGGGGAGGTTTTGAAGACCTTGTGATTGAGTCCAGTTGAGAAATGCATGGGACTAAGCCTGGGGATTGTGGGCAGGAAAGAGGCCACAAAGACCTCCCAGGAGGCCGGACCAGCAACTAAGCAGCAGGAATGACTGGTCATCAGCTGGACAATCCCCGTCCCTCTTCAGCCTTCAGGGTTCCAGGTTCTTCTGGGCCTTTTCACACAGATGGGTTTATGTGCACAATTTTAACATGCCATGGAATACAAAGCACACCTCAATTTTGGCAATGTAATTTAGCCAAAAAGGTGAGCATTAGACTCAATTTTTCACTATCAGGGGGTTCTGTGCCCCAAACCCCAGTAAATATGGAGGGCTGACTGTAGTTTTTAATCCCCTGGTTTGTTATATATTTTGATTTGTCCTCATTGTTGTCTTTATGACTTTCCTAGGTTTATCCTCTGTGTACTAATTACTTTTTACATATGAATTCCTAGCCCCTCATCCACAGAACTGCATGCCAGAAAGCCTTAATTATGTTCCTACTCTCGTGTTATTAAAATCCCTCTGGGGAAAGAATTTCCCCAAAAAGTCTCAAGCACAGCCCCTTCATTTTCATCCTTGTTGCATCCAGATGTCCACCGAGATATTGGTGTCAATCGAGGATCTCCTCGGCTCAACATCAATACCTGCTTGTAGACCTTCATTGTGCTGAGCCATTCCCCTTCCCCAAGTAATTGGAAAACTCTAAAGCCACACTGCACAGTTAGATTGTATTTTGCAATGCGCAGGTAGGATTGGGAAGGCAGCTAGCTACTTCCCCATAGCCAGGCCCACAATCATTACAGAAGTATGAGTTGGTTTGGGACCAGCTGGTTCTCCACGGGCACCATGGCCTGTGGCGCAGGCAGGCGGGCAGGCCAGCAGGTGGAGGGAGGGATTGTTCACTGGAATAGGAAGGAGGTGCGGACGGGAGAAGAAAAGGCAACCGTGAAGGGCTCGTCGAAGGTAGTGGTGCTTCCCTTGTTCTTGGCGGCGGCCCAGTTCAAAGCAGATATTGTGGGATTTTCTGCCTTGATATTTTGGATTATATGGCTGCATGGAAGAGCCCTAAGATTCCTGTCCCCAGTGCAGGCATGTAGCCGGGGGGGGGGGGGCTTAGGGGGCTTCAGCCCCAAATTCTCAGGGTGGTCCGCGAGAAGGCCTTACTGGTACATTATTTAAACTGTTATGTTTATTCATATCATGATCTGATCCCCATGCTCATTATATTCCACATTCATGGGGTTATTGGGATAAAAATACAAAAGGTTTGCTAGGGTAGACCCTCTTCCAGCCAGTCTCAGCTCCCCCCGAACCAAACTCAGCCCCTCCCCCCCGAATCAAAATCCTGACTACGGCCCTGCCCCAGTGTGTATGTATCTGGTTAAATAAGCTGTGAGCAACCGTGTTTAGCACTGAATGTGTGTGTCTATATCTTCAAGTTCCTTGTCAACTTAGTGACCAGTTTCACATTTTCTTAGCAGCGTATGGGTTTTTGGCTGGCTAAGCATAGTGCTCTCGTACTGGCCTAATACCTGTTGCCTTTTTTCCCCCTTCAGCGTACAATGCAATAAACAAGAACACTTTTTGAAACCACAAAGCAAGGATGTGGTTGAGTTCCAACAAAAGCACCATTCATCACTAAAAGTTGGGCAGAACAGTATTGATTTTATTTTTTTTAATAAAAAATTGTGTCAGGAGCGACTTGAGGAACTGCAAGTTGCTTCTGGTGTGAGAGAATTGGCAGTCTGCAGGGACGTTGTCCAGGGGACGCCCAGATGTGTTGATTTTTTACCTTCCTTGTGGGAGGCTTCTCTCATGTCCCCGCATAGAGAGCTGGAGGTGATAGAGGGAGCTCATCCGCGCTCTCCCCAGATTTGAACCTCCAACCTGTCGGTCTTCAGTTTTGCCGGCACAAGGGTTAAACACACTGCGCCACCGGGGACTCCTAGATGTTGTAAGGCCAAGGAATGGAGGAACCAAGCTCACCTTCTTGAAACAGATGGCCCTGTTGCAATTCTTCACTAATCTCAACTATCTCCAAGGTGAGACAGATAATAAGACAGTAATGGGGACATGCTAGGAGAAGGTTTACATGTTCTGAGTGGTATTTCTGAGATCCTGGACCGAATTGGTTTATAGGTAAGAAGTCTTCAGCTGCTTGCAGAAGTAAACAGAAAACCAGTGAAGTTCTTTCAATCTAGTATTCCATGATCTATAAAATGCACACCGAAGAACAGTGTGGTTACTATATTTAGAATTAGTTGTTGTACCTGAAGCCGAATGTTTCCTCTCAGGTCTGGTTTTTCCCGACAACAACAACAACAAACAACTTTATTTCTACCCCACCATCATCTCAGATGGGACAAATGGTGGAGTTTGATTTTTCACTAGGGGATGAGGTAAAGTGCATCAAGAGGTCATGGTATGGTAGGTAGTAGGCATGAGAAAAAAGTTATGAAAATGATTCATTTCGTAAGAAATTCGTAAGAAATGCTACTTTCGAGTATTTCCGCACCTGGAATGCCAACCAGGAAGTGGACTTTCTTTTTCGAACTTCGGGGGTCAGGATTTTCTTAAGTGTCGTTATTAGGTCGTAAGGGGGACCCTCCTTCTCTCTCACCACCCTCCCACCTCCCTTGCCAATAAGTATTATGGCAAGGCAAGCCCTAAACTCGCTCCTTCTTTCGGCTGGAAGCCTGGAAAAATGTAAACAGAGAGGATTACTCAGAAGTAAATCTGCAAAGGAGGCACTTTGGATGAAGTGCCCTCCTTTGTGGATTTACTTCTGAGTAAACCTCTCTGTTTACATTTTTTCCAGGCTTCCCTGCTTCTCCTGCCTGCCAGGATCTAAAACATCAAAGAGTATTGGGGTGAGAAACCAACCTAATGTATAATAGAATGAATGCTACTGTAAGTGCCTAATATTATAAGTAATCCAACTGGTCATACCTACATTCCATGCACATGGAATAATACAGCAGTAATAACAATAACAAGAGGTAAAATTCAAACCGAAGTATTCTGACTGGTCTCTCCTCATGCGGTGCAAACGGGCTCTTCTCTTATTAGCCCGGGAAAAGCCAGCGTTGCTGCTTGGGGAGCACACATACATATTCTTGGGGGGGATTTGCTGCAGAATCCGGGCTCATAGAGAAGATTCTGCAGCAAATCCCCCAAAGAATATGTATGTGTGTGCACCCAAGCAGAAAACGCTGGCTTTTCCCGCTCACAGAGAAGAGCCCGTTTGCACCGCATGAGGAGGGACAAGTCAGAATACTTCGGGTTTGAATTTTACCTCTTCTTATACCCATTGTTATTACTGCTGTATTATTGCATGTGCATGGAATGTAGGTATGTGACCAGCCTGGGCAAACTTGGGCCCTCGCTCCCTCAGGATCGGGGTGAGAGAGGCAGCAAGGAGCCAGGGGGGGCTCCTCCTCCTTTTCTTTTGCTGCTTCCAAGAATAGAATACCCCTCCCTCCCTCCCTCCTTTGCTCCCTCCTTCCTATTTGGAGAGTCCCATCTAGAATTCAGTGTGATTTATTCAAGTTTTGGCCTACAACTCCCAGAAATCCCAGCCAATTTACCAGCTGTTAGGATTTCTGGGAATTGTAGGCCAAAACCATCTGGAATGCGCATGCGCTGGCATACGAACTACTAACAAATTTCGTTAGTAATTAAGTTACATTTTAGAAATTTTTGGAAAATTTTTTGTAAGTCTTCCTATTACTTATCAAAAAAAAAATCCCCCCCCATTAGATTTTCGATTTCCTATTTTTGGGTTCTAAACCATGCCTAGTAGGTAGTCTTTATTGATTAGCCTACTGGCCATATCAAAAACCTTTGACATACACATACAGTACAACATAAGTTAAAATAAGCAAGCAGTTAACACGATTAAAACTTGATTAAGTTAAAAAAAAGTTAAAAATATCAGCATTAAAATGCCAAGGTAAATTAATAAAATAAATAAACTCCAAAACTCAAGGCCAATGCCCTTCCATTAACTATTATTATTAATAATGATGATGATGATCCTGCAGTAATTCTATTTTCCTGCCTGGCAGAAAGAAGGGTCTGGAATAGACGATCTTTGGGGTTTCTTTCCAATTGTACGAGTCTTATAATACTAAATAATAATAATAATCTAATTCTATCTTCTTGCCTGGCAGAAAGAAGGGGCTGGACTAGATGGGATCCCTTCCAACTGAGTCTAATAATAACAATAACGATAATGTCTCTTTCCCCCAAACCCCTCCAGTATGTTCTGTTGGTTATGGGAGTTCTGTATGCCAAGTTTGGTTCAGATCCATTTTGGAGGAGCTCAGAATGCTCTTTGATGGCTGGTGAACTATAAATCCTCAGAACTGCAATTCCCAAATGCCAGGATCTCTTTTCCCCAAACCTCTCCAGTATGTTCTGTTGGTCACTACATTAGAAATGTGGCATCATGCCCAGGCACTATAGGGTTGAAACTGGGATGTGCTTCTTTCTCTTGCCTGGGAGACCGTAGGTGCCTTACTCCGAAGCTTGAGGATCCCAACATCTAAGACTACTCCAGATGAACATCAAACAAAGTATTTATTTTGTCAAAGTCCTTGTCAGACTTGGTCTAAATACTTAAGGTTCCAAATATAAAAACAGTCAATTTACGAGATTAAGCAGTAGTTCTTTCAGAGGTTCTTAGTCTTGCCCTTAGTTGCTGAGACAAAGGACTGAAGCGTTCCCCCCAAGCTTCCCTCAATGACAGGGAGATCCGAGGGTGCTCTCTGCCCTAAACTCTGAATTGCCATATAGAAAGAACCGATCTTTCCCTTTATAACTCAGAGCCAGTTTGAAGGCGATGCTGAATGAAGCTGTAGTGCTTGTGATGGATATCCCAATAAGCACATCTGACTCTCTGGCCTTTCTGCCAAAGACTAACTGGCTCTAAAAATGGAGGTCCCTCTCCCCAGGAGAAAAGGTGGGCTCCAGACAAAAAAGATCCCTCTGCAAGCCAATGACTGCAAAGGCCTTGCAAAGTAACTATAAAACTCAGTTAATGATTAACTATCAGGGAATTTCTGAGTCTGCAGCGTCCCTGCAGAAATGCAAAGGGATGTTACCTCTTCTAGCTTTGGGGCAATGCAAATCAGACATTATCTATGTTGGAACAAGAAAGGTTGAGGACCACTGATTTATACCCTGCTTCTCTCCCTAAGGGACCCAAAGCAGCTCACAACACAATACAAATCAAAACACATTTAATTTAAAATACAAAACAAAAATCACACAAAACACAATAACATCCAGAAGTAAGATATAAATAATGTTAAGCATTAAAAACATGCAAAAGGAAGGAAGTGAGGGTCTGCTGGGCTATTCAGCTTTGAATGTGTTCTGATAGCTTTCCATTGAATGTTTAAAGCAGGCATGGACCAGCTTGGGCCCTCCTTGTGTTACCGAAATATTTAGAACAGCCTGACCCATAGGGCCCAGAAGTAACCCTAAAGTGAGGATTTTGTCCGCGATTTCAGCAAAACCCTCAGGTGAGTTTTTAAAAAACAACCTAAAAATCCCTTTCCCAAATGATCTCACCAAAGAAGTCTGGAAGAAGATGCCACTGAAGTTTTTATTCTTGTCAGCTGAGAAGGATGACCACTGCAGTTTCCTTGTCACAAAGCAGTCATAAAGTTACATTGAAACATATGCCATTTTTATACACTTTACAGAACTGTCAAATTCAAACTTTCCGGCCCTTGCATGCTGTAGGCTTCATGATGATTGGTTGGAACCTTGGAAGCCAGCTATAGCGGGAACCAATCATGAAACAGCACTGCTTTTGCCCTGGCGAATGGGAAGCGAGGGACAGGAATGTGTTCAAAACAAAGAGCAGCTGGAGTTTTCTTGATTAGATCATGTCCATATGTTAATGAAGATCCAAGGCTTTGACCTTTCGGGCCAAAGGAATTCTTTTGTTCTTGCTGAGAAACAGGAATTTGACCTTAACGACCCTCCTTGTTGACAAAGGGCCACATGCAGATTCTATCCATGAGAAGTTTCAGCTTTTTGGATGGTAAATAAATGAAATAACTGTAGCTATGTGCTGGTTTCCGAGGCCAGTAGTGACAGCCAATTGTGAAATATGAAATATAGTTATGCCATACGTTCTATAAGCCAAAAACGAGACTAAACTCTGAGGGTTTGAGGCTTATGAAACAAAAAGGGGTCTTTCAAAATGGGGAGAGGGGAAAGAAAGGAAACCTCTCCAAACCAGAAAGAGTCCTTTGTCATGCAAATTGTTTCAATGATTGGATTAAAGGGTGCAGCCAGGAATGTGGTTTCATCCTGATTTCAAAACAACAGCTGGGTCTTTCACAAACACGTAGCATTTCTTCATATTATTTTACACATGGGGAGGGGGAAAACATGCAGGAAAAATTACATAGGAGGGTTTCAGGGGAATATCACCAATATCTCATAATTATTTCATATACAAGGGGTGGAAAGAAAGTCCATATGATCTTAAAAGCATCAAATTCATATACTTTGGGGAAGTCCATAATAGAAAGGTTCATCTGTGTCCTTGGGAAAACTATAAGAGAAAAGTCCTTTTTGCTAATAACCAGAGGAGAGTCCAAATACATGAAAATCCTTGGAAAACTATGTCTCCCAAACCGCTCAGGGCTTGCCCCTGTTGGCTTGTCCGCATGCAACTCCGTGCACAAAGAGTCCATGGCTTCAGGTTAAGTGAGGCAAGAAAACAGAGAGGTAGAAATGGCTGGAGGTCTTTTGATGCTAAATCCCAGCCTTTTGTGCTAGAGATGCCAGACCACATGTGCAGGAAATTGGAACTCCCTGCTGGAGGTCAAACCAATTAGGATGCAGATGGGCCCTTTCTTGGGCTCGTCTTCACTTGTGTTTTGGACTTCAACTCCCACTACTGGCTGTTAGGAATTGTGGGAGTTGAAGTCCAAAACACAAAGAGGGCCCAAGCTGGCCCATGCTTGCTTTAAATAATAGCAATTATGTTTAATTCTATTGTAGTGTTTCATATATTTGTAGATTTAAAATTGTATGGAAATGTAAGCTGCTTTGGCCCCTTCCACACAGCTGTATAAAACCCATACTTATCTGGCAGGCCCGGACGAAAATAATTTAAAATGGTACGCAAACATTCTTTTGGCGCTCCCTCACTCTCCGGCCTTGCACCGGGTGCGCATGCGTGCTGATGTGAGCATGTGTGCCGGTGTGCGCATGTGCAGGGCCAGCTAGTTGTGCGTATGCACCTTACTTGCAGCGCGACACCAGGTGGTCGGAGTTGTGAATCGCACTCCAAGAGGCTGAAAAGAACGGAAGAACATTTTGCAGCTGGGTGGAGCCTCCCGCCTCCAGCTGCAAAAACATTCCTCCGTCCTTTTCGGCCTCTTGGAGTGCGATTCGCAAATTTGACCACCTTGTGTCGCGGTGCAACTAAGGCGCATGGGCGAAAGTTCCGCGCATGCGCCATTGCTGCGGCCCACTCCAAGAGGCTGAAAAGGACGGAGGAACGTTTTGCAGCCGACGTGGAGCCTCCCGCCTCACGCAACTCCAACCATTTGGAGTTGCGCCCGCGCGCTGGACCACAGCAATGGCGTGGCATGCGCCCATCCTGGCGGCTGGGGCCAGATGCGCCCCTGGCCATGTGGCACCCGTAAGCGGCCACTTACTTTGCATACCATTAAAATCGGCCCCTGTTAACTGGCTTATATGGTAGTGTGGACTCTGATAATGCAGTTCAAAGCAGATTTTGTGGATCATCTGCCTTGATATTCTGGATTATATGGCTGTTTGGAAGGGCCCAGGATCTGATACTAGGTTTTCTGTTTATCCCAGATTATCTGGCAGTGAAGACTCATATAATCCAATTTAAAGCAGAAAACCTGGGATCAGATCCTGGGATATAGGGCATCTGGAAGGGCCCTCTGTCTCCTTGTGGAGACAAAAAGTGGTGTATAAATAAACATAATAATAAAATTGTAGAAGAGAAATCTGTTCCTGGTTTGAAAGTGTTATTTTCTGTTTAATTTTGCGGCCCTTACTTTGAAAGTAGTAGTTCTCATCCAGAAACTTTGTGTGGCTGCCACAAACTATGATGACAAGAGGTTATGGGAGTTTGGCTAATAGGCTAATCAGTAAACATATTCATGGGTTCCTGCTGTTATAGTAAGCCTGTTACCCATGCTACGACATGCTTGAAGTCAAAATTTCATTTATTTGTAATTAGAAATAAATGTTTCACAATATATAAAACAAATGTTTCACAATATTCCCATGTAAACTATAGTGCAGCCCTCCAACAGTCTGAAGGACAGCGAACTGGCTCCCTGTTCAAAATATTTGAGGACCCCTGCCTTAGACCAGGCATTAAAGTAAACCACATATAAAAAAACAGATGAGGAAATCAATTGAGTTGCTAAAGTAACTATTGAAAAATATGAAATGTGTTCTGTGCGCTCTACCAGCATATAACAAAGGTATAATGAACTTTTAAAGTCAGCATTTTATCACTGACTCAGACTCCCCAAGTTACGAAGAAAATAAGTTCTGTAGGTTTGCTCTTAAGTTGAATTTGCATGTAAGTCAGAATAGGTACATTTTTTAAAGTGTAACTTCAACCAAAAATATATATTGTTTAGCTTGGATATCAGAGGGAAGAGTTAACATCCCTGTGGTGTTTCTTTGGCTGTGGTGTTTCTTTCACCTCGCTTTCTGTCCCTGTGATAACTGCATTTTGAAAAATGTGGCTTGTTATGGAAGCAATAATTGGAGATAAAGCTTTGGTTGATACCCCTTTTCCCCATGATAATAACTCTTCCAGGAGTGAATTTCCCTTCGAAGGGGTAGATTTCCATCACTTCCTGTTGCCTCACCTCGTTTGTAACTATGGGTCATTTGTAAATCGGATGTTTGTAACTCAGAGACTGCCTGTATACCAATCTGTCCAAATTGCAAAGGAGCAGAGGATATAGGCAAGGAATTGAACTCTTGGGAAATTATACAATGAGTATCTTAATAAATATTAGGAGGGATCCTGAACTTCATCAGACTTACCTATGTTTGGCCAATTTGACAAAGATCTTGTGTCCTGTTGACATGAATGTGCCCTAAGTAAATATGCTTTGCCACACAAAAACCCCTTGTTTTAAAAGGGACTCTTTTTCTTCTCTTTCAGATAAATTGAATTTTCAAGAGTCACAGCCATGGGTATTGCAATAACCAAAGGATTAGTTAAAGAAGAGTTCAGCCAATTGAAGGCTGCCTTGCAAGAAGGGAAAGTTGAAGATGTTGCAGCCAAAATTAACAAAGAAATTGCATTATTAAAAAACACCACACTTCGTATTGGCATTACAGGATGCACTGGTGCAGGTAAATCATCACTTGTCAATGCCCTGCGAGAAATGAGAGATGATGAAGAGCACTCAGCACCGACTGGAGTACAAGAAACTACAATGGATATACAGTCATATGAGCACCCCAAGTTCCCCAAACTTATACTTGTTGATCTGCCTGGAATTGGAACATCTAAGTTTCAAGCAGATAAATATCTAAAGCAGGTAAATCTTAGCCAATATGATTTTTTCCTCATTGTTGCAGGAGATCGATTCACTGAACATGATCGCAAGCTAGCTTGTGAAATTAAGAAAATGAAGAAGATGTACTACTTTGTGCGCACAAAGGTAGATATAAGTATTGAGTCTGAGAAAAGGAAAAAAAACTTCAATGAGGAAAAAACCCTTGAGGAAATCAGGAATTATTGCATGGAAAATTTGAAGGGATCAGGAGAGCATTCACCAAGGGTTTTCCTAATATCAAGATGGGATTTCAGCAAGTATGACTTTCCACTCCTTGTAAAAGCACTGGAGGAGGACCTGGATGATCTCGAGAGACATGTTTTAATCATGACTCTTCTAGCTTTTTCTAAGGATGCCATTAAAAAGAAAGAGAATGCCATATCACCTCTTATATGGAAACTGTCCTTTGTATCTTGTGCTATTGGGGCCATTCCTATCCCAGGTCTCTCTCTTGCTTGCGACATTGACATCTTGATTGGAGCAATGATAACAATATACAAGAGTTTTGGGTTGGATGAAGACACCCTTCGTAGACTTGGAGAACATGTTGGAAAATCTGTGGATGAATTGAAGTCTGCTATCAAGAAAACCCCAAGAACTGGTAGAATCACCAAAGAATATGCAGTTGACTACTTTCAGAAGTCAATGGTATGGGCAACAGTAACTACAGTGGAGTTGGTTCTAGATTTTGTACCTGTCGTGGGATCTGTGGTCGGTGGAGGTGCTTCTTTCGTAACCACATTCTTCATGCTGAAGAATTTCCTGAGAGATGTTGTGGAAGATGCACAGAATGTTCTGGCAAAAGCTCAAGGAAAAAAAAGAATAAATATACCATGGCTATTGAGACCCATTGGGTCTTCTTTGGCAAGTCACACTATTTCAGCCGAAGAGGAAGACTACGGTAAACCCCTTCTGAACACATCTTCTCAAGAAAATCCCATGATATGATGCCCTTAAAATTTCCACGAAGGCACACAAGATCCACCTATATGCCATATTGATCTTATTCACATCCACTGGCCTTCATAATTCACTCAGAAAAAATGCTCTTTCCCTGCAATATAATAATAGTAGTAGTAATAATAATAATAATAATAAACATCCTTGCTTCACAACTGCTGTTCAGATTTAATTCTTCCAATTGTCTCTATACCACAAGGTTTAAAGAAGCTATGAAAATGGATTGAACCATGTTACCCAGACAGGCTAAATGTTTTGAATAGCAACTCCAAGTGTTGATTAAAACCTGGAGTGCACTCCAGCCCCACAGATTTCATCCATACCTTCACCATTTTCTCCTGGACTAGTTGTTTTCTCTCCACCCCCTCCCCCCCAGGCTCGGATTACCCATAAGGCCACCCAAGGCCACCACAGCAGAATTGGGGGGGGCGTCCAATTGGACCCCAAAATAAAATAAAAACATTTTGTTTTTAAAAAGTTTGATCTTTGGCGCTTCTGCGCCTGCGCGGAGGGCGCCATAGACTCTCAGAGGCAGTTCCACTGCCTCTGCGAATCTATGGCGCTCCCCTGCGCGCAGACGCAGAAGCGCCAATGATCTTCCCTCCCTTCTAAAGCCCTCCCTCCCAAGGCCGCGGCATGCCGCCCGCCTCAGAAGGGCAATTTCGCCACTTCTGAGGAAGCCGGCATGTCACGACCCCGGGAAAGAGCCAAGGGGAGGCCCCGCCCTTGGGGACACTGCCACGCATGCGCAGCATCGGCTCCGGGGGTGGGGCTTTCCTTCCTCCTCCTCCCGCGCCAGCAGGGGGCGGACCCGGCGGAGTGGCGAGGGTGGGGAGGGGGCGGAGCTGGTGGCTGGGCGGAGCTGAGGGCGGGGGCAGTGCCTTTGGCCTTGGGCGGCCAAAGGCCATGGTCCGGCCTGCCCCCTCCCACCTCACTCCTCCCTCCAAACCATAAGAATTATTTCCTGCATGGGATTTTCTTCCTCTGTTCTCTTTTCAATTTCTCTTTAATGTAGTTCTTGGGAGTTGTTTTATTTTCTGCTGTCCTCTCCCTCACCCCCATTGTCCAGGCAAATGCCAGAGGCTCTGGGTCTGCTCCCACTTCTCCCTGGAGGTCTGAGGATCACACATCACAACTCCACCCACAAGTACAATTTAGTGGTCAACTTCCAACAGATGTTGACAACAGAGTCTGGCTAGAGGACCAAAAGATTCCTAGAGAGCTACCATATTTACCCAAGTATAATTCCTCCAGAAAATGTAATGTGCACTTCAATTTTAAAGGTGAATATTACCCAAAAAATGGTTTTGCCCTCAAATGCAATGTGCACAACATCAGGGAGGCAGGCAGCATGAATAAGACCATTTGGGTCTTGTTTGTTTTCGGCATTGAATGTTTGCCAATTTGTTACTTTTGTTAGATACCAGCTGAGTCCCCTCGGGGAAATAGGATGGGTTATAAACGTACAGTGTTCCCTTACTTGTATATTATTTAAACTGTTATGTGTATTCATATCATGATCTGATCACCATGTCCAATATATCCCATATGCATGGGGGTATTAGGATAATGATACAAAAGGTTTGCTAGGGTAGACTCTCACTCAGACTCAAACGCCCCCCCCCCCGGCAGAATCAAAATCCTGGCTACGGTACTGTATCATGGTATTTTTGCTGTTTTGTGGGGGTTTGCCACCGCCGCTCTCCAAAGCGCTTTCTCTCTTCAGTCCTCCCTCCCTCCAGCCTTGAAGTGCTTTTCCTTCCATTTATTTTAAGTTTATAAAGACTTAAAATAGTGTATAACTCTTAACATAATGTATAAATATTAAAATAAACAGAGCATCCCTACATTGCGGTTTTTCACTTATTGCAGGAGGTCCTGGAACCAAACCCCAGCAATAAGTGAGGGAACACTGTATTATTATTATTATTAGTAGTAGTAGTAGTAGTAGTAGTAGTAGTATGATTAGGAAGCCATCAAGACGAGGTGAGCATATTTGCATGATTCCCTACTGGCCTCATTCATGAGGCCTTCAAAACCGAGGGGGAGGTTTTGAAGACCTTGTGATTGAGTCCAGTTGAGAAATGCATGGGACTAAGCCTGGGGATTGTGGGCAGGAAAGAGGCCACAAAGACCTCCCAGGAGGCCGAATCAGCAAGTAAGCAGCAGGAATGACTGGGTCATCAGCTGGACAATCCCCGTCCCTCTTCAGCCTTCAGGGTTCCAGGTTCTTCTGGGTCTTTTCACACAGATGGGTTTATGTGCACAATTCTAACATGCCATTGAATACAAAGCACACCTCAATTTTGGCAATGTAATTTAGCCAAAAAGGTGAGCATTAGACTCAATTTTTCACTATCAGGGGGTTCTGTGCCCCAAACCCCAGTAAATATGGAGGGCTGACTGTAGTTTTTAATCCCCTGGTTTGTTATATATTTTGATTTGTCCTCATTGTTGTCTTTATGACTTTCCTAGGTTTATCCTCTGTGTACTAATAACTTTTTACATATGAATTCCTAGCCCCTCATCCACAGAACTGCATGCCAGAAAGCCTTAATTATGTTCCTACTCTCGTGTTATTAAAATCCCTTTGGGGAAAGAATTTCCCCAAAAAGTTTCAAGCACAGCCCCTTCATTTTCAAGCACAGCCCCTTTCTCGATCATAGCTCCAATCCTCTGGAATGCGTTGCCCTTCGAAGTCCGGGCCCTTCAGACTCTGTTAGCTTTTCGGAAGGCCTGCAAACCCTACTGTTCCAATAGGCCTTTGGGTCTTAAATTGTTTGGCTTCTCCTGATACTATGTGTATTTTAATGCTATTGTTCTTAATCCTGTACATGGTTTTAAAATGTCTGTTTTAATCCTTGTTTTATCCTGTAAGTCGCCCCGAGCAAACTGGGAGTGGCGATGAATACATTTGAATGAATGAATAAATAAATAAATACATTTTTATCCTTGTTGCAACCAGGTGTCCACCAAGATATTGGTGTCAATCGAGCATCTCATCGGCTCAACATCAATACCTGCTTGTAGACCTTCATTGTGCTGAGCCGTTCCCCTTCCCCAACTAATTGGAAAACTCTAAAGCCACACTGCACAGTTAGATTGTATTTTGCAATGCGCAGATAGGATTGGGAAGGCAGTTAGCTACTTCCCCATAGCCAGGCCCACAATCATTACAGAAGAATAGCTGGTTTGGGGACCAGCTGTTTCTCCATGGGCACCATGGCCCATGGCCCATGGCCCAGGCAAGCGGGAAGGCCAGGAGGTGGAGAGAGGGAGAGCTCACTGGAATAGGAAGGAGGTGTGGACGGGAGAAGAGAAGGCAACCATGAAGGGCTTGTCGAAGGTAGTGGTGCTTCCCTTGTTCTCGGTGGCGGCCCAGTTCAAAGATATTGTGGGATTTTTTGCCTTGATATTTTGGGTTATATGGCTGTATGGAAGAGCCCTAAGATTCCTGTCCCCAGTGTGTATGTATCTGGTTAAATAAGCTGTGAGCAACCATGTTTAGCACTGAATGTGTTTGTTTGTCTTCAAGTTGCTTGTCAACTTACAGTGACCTGATGAGTTTCATAACATTTTCTTAGCAGCGTATGCGTTTTTGGCTGGCTAATCATAGTACTCTCGTACTGGCCTAATGCCTCGTACTGGCCCAGTCGCCTTTCTTTTTCCCTTCATTGTACATACAATGCAATAAACAAGAAAAATTTCTGAAACGACAAAGCAAGGATGTGGTTAAGTTCCAACAAAAGCACCATTCAGCACAAAAAGTTGGGCAGATTTTACTAAAAAGAATTTTTATCATGTCAGGAGTGACTTGAGGAACTGCAAGTTGCTTCTGGTGTGAGAGAATTGGCCGTCTGCAGGGACGTTGTCCAGGAGAGGCCCAGATGTGTTGATGTTTTACCATCCTTGTGGGAGGCTTCTCTCATGTCCCCACATGAAGAGCTGGAGCTGATAGAGGGAGTTCATCCATGCTCTCCCCAGATTTGAACCTCCGACCTGTCGATCTTCAGTTCTGCCGGCACAAGGGTTTAACACACTGCACCACCGGGGACGCCTTGATGTTGTAAGGCCAAGGAATGGGGGAACCAAGCTCAGCTTCTTGAAACAGATGGCTTTGTTGCAATTCTTCACTAATCTCAACTATCTCCAAGGTGAGACAGATAATAAGACAGTAATGGGGATATGCTAGGAGAAGGTTTACATGTTCTGAGTGGTATTTCTGAGAAGGCCCTCTCCCTCATCCCCACAAGCTGCACTTGCAAGGCAGGTGGGAGTGAAAGGAGGGCCTCCCCAAAAGATTTAAGAGATTGTGCAGGTTCGTCGAAGGAAATGCGGTCACAAAGGTTCCAAACCGTTCAGGGCTTTGTAGGTGATAACTTGCACCTTGAATTGGGACCGGAAAATGAATGGCAGCCAATGGAGCTCCTTAAACAGGGGGCTTGACCGCCCCATGTAATTCACCCCAGTTAGAAGTCTGGCTGCTGATTGTTGGACCAATTGAGTTTCCGGGCCGTCTTCAAGGGCAGCCCCAAGTGCATTACAATAGTCCAATCTAGAGGTAACTAAGGCGTGGATCACTGTGGCCAAATAAGGCTTCACGAGGTATGGTCGCAGCTGGTGCATGAGTTTTAGTTGTGCAAACGTCCTCCTAGCCATCGCCGACACCTGAGTATCAAGCGTCAGTGCTGAAAGATAGGGTATCTTTTTTTAAAAAGTAAAGATAATTTATCATGTTGAACAGAACTTTTCAAACATTTATCTATATATTTATTTATTTATTTACTATAAAGGTAAAGGTTTTCCCCTGACATTAAGTCCAGTTGTGTCCGACTCTGGGGTGTGGTGCTCATCTCTATTCCTAAGCCAAAGAGCTGGCGTTGTCCATAGACACCTCCAAGGTTATGTAGACAGCATGACTGCATGGAGTGCTGTTACCTTCCCGCCAGAGCAGTACCTATTGATCTACCCACATTTGCATGTTTTTGAACTGCTAGGTTGGCAGAAGCTGGGGCTGACAGCAGAAGCTCACGCCTCTCCCCGGAATCGAATCTGCGACCTTTTGGTCAACAAGCTCAGCAGCTCAGCGCTTTAACCCACTGCACCACTGGGGACTCCTATATTTACTATATCAAGGGTGCTCATTAGGTAGATCGCGATCTACTGGTAGATCGCGTAGGGCCTCCTGGTAGATCTCAGGCAGGGCGAGAGGCTCAGTCCCGCCCCGCAGGCTCCTGACGCCGCCGAAGTGCTGCTGGCCCTGGGTTATCTGAGGTCCTTTCCACACAGTTGAATAAAATCCCATGTTAGCTGCTTTAAATCAGGTTATATGGCAGTGTGGACTCAGAAAACCCAGTCCAAAGCAGATATTGTGTTATATGTTTCACATTTTTGTAGTGGGTAGGTAGATCATTTTGACTTGGTTGTTTTATAAGTAGCTCGCATGCTGAAAAAGTGTGAGCACCCCTTGCACTGCGGGGACTCAAGGCTGTTTACAACATATTGATGGCAATGTTAGGGCTTTATAGGCTAAAGCCAGCACTTTGAATTGTTCTGAGTAGCAGACTGGCAGCCAGTGGACCTGATGTAACAGGGAGATTGTGTGCTCCCTGTACACTGCTCCGGTGTGCAACCTGACTGCTGCCTGTTGGACTACTTGAAGCTTCCAAACAGTCTTCAAAGGCATGTTGCAGTAATTTATTCCCGATTTAACAAGTGTTTGGACCACTGTGGCCAAGTCAGACTTCCCAAGGTATAGGTACAAGTTTTAATTGTGCAAAGAATCCCCTCGCTGAAACCTGGGGTTCCAGGCTCAGAGATGAATCCAGGATCACTCCCAAGCTGCAAACCTATGTCTTCAGAGGGAGTGTAACCCCATCCAACACAGGCTGTAACCCTATGCCCTGTTCGGCCTTGTGACTGATCAAGAGTACCTCTGTCTTGTCTGGATTCAATTTCAATTTGTTCGCCCTCATCCAGACCCTCACAGTTACCTGAACAGCCTCCTTAGTTGCAGGTGAAAAGGAGTGGTAAAATTGTACGTCATCTGCATAGAGATTACATGTGTGTTGGTGACACGCTTTTTAGACATGCATCATTTTGCAACACAGTAATTCAGCTTTAATAGCCAACTGGAGGGTAGAGAAGATACAGACACATACATAAATTGCAAGACTGAAATGTATGGGCACAATTTGTGTTATAAAAACCTTTCCTTTATATTTTAAAAAGATATGATTTATAACATACATTTCCAAGATTTGTGTCATTTCCTGTTACGTTTGTGCGACATATCGACACAGTACTCAGATGTGAACTTGTTAATCAAACAGGAAGAGAAGAGATTCCACCAAAGCAGTAATACTTTTGTAACCAAAGAGCTGTTCAACTGTGGGGCCTACTATTCAAAAAGTTTAATTGGGTATGGGCAAACTCTCCTTTAGACTCTCCTTCTTTGGAGGTCTTTTAAAAGAAGTTAAAAGGATATCTTTTGGGAGTGATTTTATCTTGTACTAGCCGTCCCCTGCCACGCATTGCTGTGGCCCAGTCTGAGGATCTGGAAAATAACGTAATGAGAAAGTGTTGGTTTCTAATATATGTAATTTCTTTATGCTTGTTAGTAAGGAGTATTTGGCGGCAATTTGTTCAGTGGCTTTTGAGTTATGTTAATCCCACAAACAAACATTACATTTTTATTTATATAGATTTCTGCATGACAATGAGTTGGATGAGATGGCTTTGTCCTATCTTCTAACTTTATCTTCTAACTTTATTATCCTGTGATAATAGGGCCTGAGGCTGTTAAGAATTGTGGGAATTGAAGTCCAAAACACCTTGAGGACCCAAGTTTACTCATGCATGGGCTAAATCTTCTGAATATTTATTTATTTACAGTATTTTTACCCCACCCTTTTCACACACAGGGGAGAGAGAGAGATACAGAGCAGCTAACAAGGCAGCAATTTGATACCAGTATACCAGGGCTGTCCAACAGGCGGCCTGCGGGCCATACACGGCCCCCCAGCCTGTTGGACACGGCCCCCGCTACCCTCCTGAAAGAATTTTTTAAAAAAATATTTTTTTTAAAAAAATGGCGGCCCGGGGGGGGGAGGAGGCGGGGCAAGGAGGAGGAAGGGAGCCAGCTCCTCCTCCTTGCCCCGCCCCCTCCAACCCTCTCTCCGCGCCGCTGCTGCGAGATTGCGGCGGGGGGAGGGGAGGAGGCGGGGCAGGGAGAAGGAAGGGAGCCAGCTCCTCCTCCTTGCCTCGCCCCCTCCGTCCCTCTCTCCACCCCGCCGCTGCGATCCGGTTCGCAGCGGCGGGGGGGAGAGAGGAATCCTCCCTTCCTCCTCCTCCTCCTCTTTCCCCCCGGCGCCACGGCCATCGGGACACCAGCTGTGCCGGTAAGGGAGAGAGGGGGCAGGTCTCCTCCTCCTTCCCGGCGCAGCCAGTGTTCCGATCGCCGTGGCGCTGGGAGGAAAGAGGAGGAGGAGGAATCCTCCCTTCCTCCTCCTCTTTCTTCCGGCGCCACGGCCATCGGGACACCAGCTGTGCCGGGAAGGGAGCGAAGGGGCGGGCCTCCTCCTCCTTCCCGGCGCAGCCAGTGTTCCGATCGCCGTGGCGCTGGGGGGAAAGAGGAGGAGGAGGAATCCTCCCTTCCTCCTCCTCCTCCTCTTTCCCCCCGGCGCCACGGCCATCGGGACACCGGCTGCACCGAGAAGGGAGCGAGGGGGCAGGCCTCCTCCTCCTTCCCGGCACAGCCGGGGTCCCGAACGCCGTCGCGCTGGGAGGAAAGAGGAGGAGGAGGAATCCTCCCTTCCTCCACCTCCTCCTCTTTCCCCCCGGCACCACGGCCATCGGGACACCGGCTGCGCCGAGAAGAGAGCAAGGGGGCGGGCCTCCTCCTCCTTTCCGGCGCAGCCGGTGTCCTGATCGCCGTGGCGCTGGGAGGAAAGAGGAGGAGAATCCTCCCTTCCTCCTCCTCCTCCTCTTTCCCCCCGCGCCACGGCCATTGGGACACCGGCTGCGCCGGGAAGGGAGCGAAAGGGCGGGCCTCCTCCTCCTTCCTGGCGCAGCCAGTGTTCCGATCACCGTGGCGCTGGGAGGAAAGAGGAGGAGGAGGAATCCTCCCTTCCTCCTTCTTCTCCTCCTCTTCCCCCCCGGCGCCACGGCGATCGCTGCGCCGGGAAGGGAGCGAGGGGGCGGGCCTCCTCCTCCTCCTCCTTCCCGGCGCGGCTGCCGTGATGCCTTGAAGGGGAGGGTTTCCCGCACCTCCCTCTCTCCCAAAAGCGTCATGGCAGCCGCTCAAGCCAGCAAAACCGGCTTTGGGAAAGGGGTCGGAGCCGCGTGGCCGGGGGTGTGGCCGGGGGCGTGGCCGGGGGCATGGCCGGGTGGCCCCCCAGGTGATCACTCACCCGGAGTCCGGCCCCTGAGCCGGCAGAAGTTGGACTGCCCTGCAGTATACAATATAACCATAAAAACATACAGGATTAAACAGTAAAAAACAGACAACTAATTAACATTCAATTAAGTTAAAAACAAAATCTATCTATTCAGAATATAGAGTCCACCACATAACCATTTTGTTCCTCCCAATATCCTTAAACAGGGATTTCATATTTTGGCTATAAAAAGTTATAGTGTTGTAATTTCGGGTACTTTTTTTCAGAACAACTGTATTCTTAGAAGAAATTTAAAAACTCAATATGCATTGAAATGTCTACCCCAAAAAGAAAGACTGAAATTATTAATTCATTTTCTTATGTTACTTTCTATGCCATTGCAACTATTAGTTTTGTTTAAGGGAGTCCACTAAATGATGCTGTCTCACTCTGGACATCTCAAGAGATGATATGACTTCCTTTGGGGGGGGGGACGGACACAATCATGCTTAGTAAAGTGGAAGACAGTAGATAAAGAGGAAGATAACGCACTACAGGAGTATTGATTCAATCAAGGAGACCATGACCTGAGTTTGCAAGAGCTGAGCTGAGCAATTGATGGCTAGGACTCTTGAGGGTCGCCATCAAGGGAAGTCATTTGATGGCAAATAACCATTATTCAGATGATTGCTAGTAGGTTCCTCTCCATATTGTGCTTGAAATGATGCAGTTTGGGAAAGACACATCCTTGCTGCTAAAAGCCCAGCTTAGTCCTAAAGGATAGCAAGGTTTAGTTCCATTCTGAGCACTGAGAGCTTATTCAATCTGCAAGTATTTACTCGCACGGCTAGCTGTGTGATCTTTATTCCCATGGAAGAAGCGTGCAGTGCTGGCCCATAGTCCTGAGGTTCTGATCTGGTAGTGGATGTTACCATCCCTTAGATTGTAGATATTGATGTTATTTTCCCCATTCCCGGAAGCAAAAGTCACCACATGCCCACCACAATCCACAACCATGTGGGCGTTGTCTTGGACGCAAAAAGGCTCCCTGGCAAACTCCTCTACTGCAAAATCAAGGCAGCCCCCCAGTTCAGGGGGAAGGATCCCCCATGACTGCAATTTGTCTCTCACTCTCAATATATTGAAGATGCTCAACGGTTCCTGACGAACGGACAGCCTCGCGAGGTACATCTCAGGGGTCAGCTCACGGATACTGTACCGGATCTCACTGTTTAAGAGATATATTGAAATCTCACACTCTCCATTGCCAGAGAGAAATTCTATTGGCGGCCCGGCACACTGAATAACCATCCGAGCATTTTGCTGCACCAATGGGGGTTCGTTGTCAAAGATCTCAATGGCGACTTCGAAACAAGCCTTGAGAAGAATGTTCACCCCACTCAGTTGATCACGATGCCTCAAGAGATTCCCCATCGTCAGGGGTTCAAAGGAGGGCAGCAGGGTGGCCACAAAGAACAGGGCATCCTTTAGGGTTTTGATGACACCAGGGGACCGCCACCATTGCCTGGTCACCACAGACAACCCCTGCCCTCTGCTCATGGGAGAATGGTCTTCCTTGTCCACAACAAGCCATATAACAATAAGGAGGAGGACAGAAAGCAGCACCACAAATGCCACTGCAGTTAAAATTTTCCATAGAATTTTTTTCATCTGAGCCGCAAAGAAGGGGAGCATTGCATCGAGGGTCCATTGGATGCCATTGTGCACCCAAGCTGCCATATTCCTGAAAGAAAATAAAATGTTATCAGTTCATGTGGTAGATTTCGCAAAGCTTACATTCTCAAGTTGCACTTCTGACTCATCATTTGATCTTGGAAACTAAGCTAGTTGTCATCACTGTTGGAAATACAACAATGGTTAACACTGAAGAGTGAAGTAGGCTGCACAATGGGGCTTTAGTAATACGGTTAGATCAGTGGTTCCCAGTCTGTGGTCCATGGACCACCAGTGGTCCGCAAGAATGAAAATATGGCCCGTGGCCTCACCATTACTACAACGTTGCCTCAAAACCATGCAGCAAGAGGCAATTAAAATACATTAAGTTAAAGGATTAAGTTAGAATTAAATGCACTTTAAAGACATATAAAACATTACAATCACTATTAAAAATAACGCCATCCACAATCGTAATCTGAAGCCGTTCCAAAAGTCATTGTATATAATTCTGTAACTATTACTGCACTGTAGTTAATCTCCACAGGCTTGATCCCAGAGCCATGTTCTCACTTTCCTTATGAAAGTCAGCAGGGAGGGAGCTCTGATATCACTGGAGAAGGAGTTCCACAGCCAAGGGGCCACCACTGAGAAGGACCTGTCTCTTGTTCCCACCAGTCATACCTGTGAAGGAGGCAGGACCAAGAGAAGAGCCTCCCCAGACAATCTTAATCTCCGAGGTTGTAAATAAATAAATATTATTATACACATACAATATTGATAATAAAATAATTTCTCTGAAGAGTGGCTTACAAGTTATATGTAGATACAATATATTATATTAGCATAGCACAATATTAGTAACATACATTCCCATATTGTACTATACCACTATACTGTAATGTTATTATTAATATTACATGTAATCTAAAAATATAATTCTTATATTGTATTATTATTAGTATTATATTGCATTACATTATATTATCAATATTGTATGTATATACAATGTATTATTATATTATTAGCACAGCACAATATTAGTATTATGTATTACTATATTATACTATACCACTAGACTGTAATATTATTAGTAATATTATTAGTAATATTACATGTAATATAAAATATAATTATTATATTGTATTATTATTAGTATTATATTGTATTACATTATAATATTATCAATACTGTATGTGTATACATTGGTATTATATTATTAGCACGGCACAATATTAGTATTATGTATTACTATAATGTACTATACCTGACACTTGCATGTTGGAACATCAGAACCATGCAAGATTCTGCAGATAGTGGACGTCCTGAGCGTCGTTCTGCTCTAATAACCCATGAACTATCATGGCTTAATATTGACATCGCTGCTCTTAGTGAAGTTCGTCTCCATGAGGAAGGCAGCCTTAAAGAACACGGTGCCGGCTACACACTCTACTGGTCTGGCAAAACCAAAACTGAGAAACATCTTTCAAGAGTAGGCTTTATGATTAAAAATTCCATCGCCTCTAAACTCGGTACGTTGCCGAGAGGTCACTCTGATTGCATTATCTCCTTACGCCTCCCACATGCTGTTCTCTTCTCGGCGCAAGAGAGGCGCCCCCAAAAAGAGATATAAGGACTCCCTGAAACAACATCTCAGGCTCGGCCAGATTGATCACCAACAATGGTCCACCCTGGCCTCACATCGGGAGGCATGGAGACGCACTATCCACAATGCTGCGGCCTCTTTTGAGAAGACACGCCGAATGGGTCTCGAAGAGAAACGACAACGCAGAAAGAACCGCAACTTGGAAACAACATCACCCAAGGAGACTTTCTGCTGTGCTTTCTGCAACCAAACTTGCCTATCTCAGATTGGTCTTTTAAGTCATCAACGCACTTGTAAAAAGCGTGGGATGCGTCCTTCCTAAGAATCTTCGTTCGCGAAGTAATACCGAGAGATGTGTATACAATGCATTATATTATTTGCACAGCACAATATTAGTATTCTGTATTGCTATATTATACTATACCACTACACTGTAATATTATTAGTAATATTACATGTAATCTAAAATATATAATTATTATATTGTATTGTTATTAGTATTATATTGAATTACATTATAATATTATCAATATTGTACGTGTATACAATGTAGTATATTATTAGTACAGCACAATATTAGTATTATATATTACTATATTGTACTATACCGCTATACTGTAATATTATTAGTAATATTACATGTAATCTAAAAATATATAATTCTTATATTGTATTATTACTAGTATTATCTATATATATAAAAAGAGACAGTCCGTTTTTGACGCTCATAGACAAAGAAATTACACGTCTCAGAAACACGATACTTGACAACAGTCACAAAAATATCTGCAGGAACATTTGTGGTGCAAAAAACCGGACCTAGATCCCTCACAACACCCCCAAACACGACCCCCTCAAAACCGACAGCGCCCCTCCCACCCCGCCCTCTCCGCTGCCAGCGCGACCGTTTCGAACGTTCGCACAGACAGCCCGAACAACATTAACTCTACAGGGAGCCACGCGCCCCGCTCAAAACCTAACCTCACGATCCCCTCACCCCCTTCAAAACATCCTAAACAAAACACACACACATAAGCACATGGCTCCCAAAAAGCCGCTCCTATGCACACCCACAACCTTCCAACACACACACGCACCGCAAAAAAACCCCCAAACTTCCAGCACACACGCGCGCCGCAAACCCCCCACCTTCCAGCACACACACATGCGCCACAAAACCCCCACCTTCCAACACACACACGTGCGCCGCAACCCCCCCAACTTCCAGCCCACGTGCGCCACAAAACCCCACCTTCCAGCACACACGTGCGCCCCAAAAACCCCACCTTCCACACACACGCGCGCCGCAAAAACACCCCAAACCCCCATCCAACACACACACGTGCGCCCCCCAAAAAAACACCCCCAACCTTCAAGCACACACACACGCGCCGCCAACCCCCACCACCACCATCCAACACACACATGTGCGCCGCCAACCCCCCCCACCATCCAACACACACACGTGCGCCGCAAAACACACCCCAAACACACCAGGCCCCTCCCTACCAATAGCATTCTTACCACATTCCACCCACACTTCCATATCCACTACACACTTCTCTTCACCTCCTTTCCACACTGTACAATCCACACACATGCCCCTCGCAACACCAGACACTCACAAACTTCACTTACCTTCCACTCCAAACTTCCCTCAACACGTTCAGCCGGCACCATCTTGCCACCAACCATCCTACTACACTTCCCAGGACCCATTTCACCAAAACACAGACACCGCGCATGCGCCCTCTCAAAAAAACCCCACTCACCCGCAAAAACTACATTTCCCAGAACACTTTGCAACAACAGACGACCACCACGCATGCGCACATCCATACATTTAAAAAATACACCCGCGAAACCGCCTGACCCCTTCCCAGCTACAAAAACCCTGCCTCCTACACATACACACACAAAACCCACTAACAAGCATTCCAACACCCACACAAAATCCCAAAACACAAAACATTGCCTTACCTTGCACACCAAAGACACCAAACACACTCAGCCGGCGCCATCTTCCCTCCTATCATCCCTACTTCCCTCCTGCAATGCAAAACTACAGTTCCCAGGACACATTTCTCCTTCCTTCTTCGGTAAGTACCTATTGCTCTACTTATATTTCCATACTTCGAAACTGATAGGTTGGCAGAAGCTGGGGCTAATGCTGGGAACTCACCCCACTTCCTGGATTCCATTAGAAATGAGGGGGGGGCTCATTTCTAACCCTACCACCAGGCATTCCTCATACATGCCTCCAAGTTCCTCTAGCCGCCATGACTGCCTGCATGGACCACCGTTACCTACCCAACACAGCTGTACCTATTACTCTACTTATATTTCCATACTTTGAAACTGATAGGTTGGCAGAAGCTGGGGCTAATGCTGGGAACTCACCCCACTTCCTGGATTCCATTAGAAATGAGGGGGTCATTTCTAACCCTACCACCAGGCATTCCTCATACATGCCTCCAAGTTCCTCTAGCCGCCATGACTGCCTGCATGGACCACCGTTACCTACCCAACACAGCTGTACCTATTACTCTACTTATATTTCCATACATCAAAACTGATAGGTTGGCAGAAGCTGGGGCTAATTCTGGGAACTCACCCCACTTCCTGGATTCCATTAGAAATGAGGGGGGGGGGCTCATTTCTAACCCTACCAGCAGGCATTCCGCATACCTGCCTCGAAGTTCCTCTGGCCGCCATGACTGCCTGCATGGACCTCCGTTACCTACCCAACACAGCTGTACCTATTACTCTACTTATATTTCCATACTTTGAAACTGATAGGTTGGCAGAAGCTGGGGCTAATGCTGGGAACTCACCCCACTTCCTGGATTCCATTAGAAATGAGGGGGGGCTCATTTCTAACCCTACCACCAGGCATTCCTCATACATGCCTCCAAGTTCCTCTAGCCGCCATGACTGCCTGCATGGACCACCGTTACCTACCCAACACAGCTGTACCTATTACTCTACTTATATTTCCATACTTTGAAACTGATAGGTTGGCAGAAGCTGGGGCTAATGCTGGGAACTCACCCCACTTCCTGGATTCCATTAGAAATGAGGGGGCTCATTTCTAACCCTACCACCAGGCATTCCTCATACATGCCTCCAAGGTCCTCTAGCCGCCATGACTGCCTGCATGGACCACCGTTACCTACCCAACACAGCTGTACCTATTACTCTACTTATATTTCCATACTTCGAAACTGATAGGTTGGCAGAAGCTGGGGCTAATGCTGGGAACTCACCCCACTTCCTGGATTCCATTAGAAATGAGGGGGGGGGCTCATTTCTAACCCTACTGTAGTCGAGCCAGGAAGCCCCAAACCCAAAAGAACCAACTGCAGAGAGTCCCCAGTATCCCTTTTGGCCCATGGCCTAAGTTGCACCAGTACCAGACTCCTTTTCCCCTTCCTTCTGCCTCACTCAGTTCCATACATCACACTGCACCAACTTCGTCCCTCCCAGTACACCCAGCCACCATTGCCTCCCATTGCCCCATCCACACAACATTTGCACAGCCAATAGAACCCATGCATTCAGTATCCACAAGTTGGAAGTTCCCCCCCTGAGGAAAGCCCGGAAAAGCGGCCGCTCGCAATCAGTGGCCTGGCCCCCAGCTGGGACCTGAAGTTCACCCAAGGACACTGGTTATGGACTCCTCTTGCTGCTATTCTCACTGCTTTGCACCCCAAGCCCCAAAGGACCTGCAGTTCACCCAAGGACAGTAATTACATCAAGGAGAACTACAACTCCCAAAGGAAGGCAGCACTGCGTTGCTTGTTTTAAAGATCATAACTCTGGGAGCAAGAACTGTATGGGAAAATCTGGGAAATTGCTGGGGATCTCCCTGTATGTACAGTGTGGCTTCATAAGTTTTCCCTTTGACCCCTTGTAACCCCTTCCCTTCCCCCTCTCTCCCATGTAAAGAAAGATTGCCTGTATTTTGCTGTTGTGTCAGCTAAGAGGAAGTAACTGGATTCCCATCCTAAGCCTTTTATGGATCACCACTGTTCTCATTGCATGAGCTCTTTCTGATGGGAAATCTTGTTATGGATAAGCGGAAGCACTAGTCTTCATGCCCCACATTCCCATCAGCCTGAAGGAAGTATTAATCGTCGGAGTTTAGCCCAATTGATTCATCCTCTGGGACCTGGACATGAAATATTTGTTTTTCACAGCGGGATCCACACCTGGCTTCGGAACCCAGAGGTGTCCCACAATAACCTTTTGTCACCCAAAGGCTTGAGTGAATTTCTGTCGTCAAGTCTCTTCCTCCCTTTCCCATTCATCCTCAAATCCATTAATCCTTTCACTCCCAGGTGTCATTTAAGGTCGTTTACCTAGCTAGGACTCTTTTGTTATATCCACATGCCAATATTGACAGCCATTTCCGTCCAAGCTTCCCTTCCTGGAACTCCATATATGGCCACAGACCTCTGATTGGCCGAAGCCGGCAAGTGGGAGTGAGCGCTGATAGGCTCCTTGGAACTGACCGGCCTCCCGCCCATCAGCTGGTCCGACCAACCATCAGCCGACCAGCCAGGAGGAAGTGGGCGGGAATTTCAATTGTTTTGACAGTTCTGTAACCTTTAAAAACCAATGTTTTGAATGTATATGCATGCGTCTTTGCGGGATCAGGGAATTTGCGGTCGCATCCTACTCAGCTGAGCAGAATAAACAATTTAACCCTACCACCAGGCATTCCTCATACCTGCCTCCAAGTTCCTCTAGCCGCCATGACTGCCTGCATGGACCTCCTCAAGCTGGGGCTAATGCTGGGAACTCACCCCACTTCCTGCATTCCATTAGAAATGAGGGGGGGCCCTCATTTCTAACCCTACCACCAGGCATTCCTCATACATGCCTCCAAGTTCCTCTAGCCGCCATGACTGCCTGCATGGACCACCGTTACCTACCCAACACAGCTGTACCTATTACTCTACTTATATTTCCATACTTTGAAACTGATAGGTTGGCAGAAGCTGGGGCTAATGCTGGGAACTCACCCCACTTCCTGGATTCCATTAGAAGGGGGGGGGCTCATTTCTAACCCTACCACCAGGCATTCCTCATACATGCCTCCAAGTTCCTCTAGCCGCCATGACTGCCTGCATGGACCACCGTTACCTACCCAACACAGCTGTACCTATTACTCTACTTATATTTCCATACTTTGAAACTGATAGGTTGGCAGAAGCTGGGGCTAATGCTGGGAACTCACCCCACTTCCTGGATTCCATTAGAAATGAGGGGGCTCATTTCTAACCCTACCACCAGGCATTCCTCATACATGCCTCCAAGTTCCTCTAGCCGCCATGACTGCCTGCATGGACCACCGTTACCTACCCAACACAGCTGTACCTATTACTCTACTTATATTTCCATACTTCGAAACTGATAGGTTGGCAGAAGCTGGGGCTCATGCTGGGAACTCACCCCACTTCCTGGATTCCATCTGATAACCTTTTGCCCAACAATGTCCACACCTCCGTGCTTTACTCATTGCTCAAAAGGTTAACATTTCCCCTTTATATTAAGTCCACTTCACCCTATTCAGGAGAGGGAGGGGCTCATTTCTAACCCTACCACCAGGCATTCCTCATACATGCCTCCAAGTTCCTCTAGCCGCCATGACTGCCTGCATGGACCACCGTTACCTACCCAACACAGCTGTACCTATTACTCTACTTATATTTCCATACTTGAAACTGATAGGTTGGCAGAAGCTGGGGCTAATGCTGGGAACTCACCCCACTTCCTGGATTCCATTAGAAATGAGGGGGCTCATTTCTAACCCTACCACCAGGCATTCCTCATACATGCCTCCAAGTTCCTCTAGCCGCCATGACTGCCTGCATGGACCACCGTTACCTACCCAACACAGCTGTACCTATTACTCTACTTATATTTCCATACTTCGAAACTGATAGGTTGGCAGAAGCTGGGGCTAATGCTGGGAACTCACCCCACTTCCTGGATTCCATTAGAAATGAGGGGGGGGGCTCATTTCTAACCCTACCACCAGGCATTCCTCATACATGCCTCCAAGTTCCTCTAGCCGCCATGACTGCCTGCATGGACCACCGTTACCTACCCAACACAGCTGTACCTATTACTCTACTTATATTTCCATACTTCCAAACTGATAGGTTGGCAGAAGCTGGGGCTAATGCTGGGAACTCACCCCACTTCCTGGATTCCGTTAGAAATGAGGGGGCTCATTTCTAACCCTACCACCAGGCATTCCTCATACATGCCTCCAAGTTCCTCTAGCCGCCATGACTGCCTGCATGGACCACTGTTACCTACCCAACACAGCTGTACCTATTACTCTACTTATATTTCCATACTTTGAAACTGATAGGTTGGCAGAAGCTGGGGCTAATGCTGGGAACTCACCCCACTTCCTGGATTCCATTAGAAATGAGGGGGGGCTCATTTCTAACCCTACCACCAGGCATTCCTCATACATGCCTCCAAGTTCCTCTAGCCGCCATGACTGCCTGCATGGACCACCGTTACCTCCACCCAAACACAGCTGTACCTATTACTCTACTTATATTTCCATACTTCTAAACTGATAGGTTGGCAGAAGCTGGGGCTAATGCTGGGAACTCACCCCACTTCCTGGATTCCATTAGAAATGAGGGGGGGCCTCATTTCTAACCCTACCACCAGGCATTCCTCATACATGCCTCCAAGTTCCTCTAGCCGCCATGACTGCCTGCATGGACCACCGTTACCTACCCAACACAGCTGTACCTATTACTCTACTTATATTTCCATTCTTCGAAACTGATAGGTTGGCAGAAGCTGGGGCTAATGCTGGGAACTCACCCCACTTCCTGGATTCCGTTAGAAATGAGGGGGCTCATTTCTAACCCTACCACCAGGCATTCCTCATACATGCCTCCAAGTTCCTCTAGCCGCCATGACTGCCTGCATGGACCACCGTTACCTACCCAACACAGCTGTACCTATTACTCTACTTATATTTCCATACTTCGAAACTGATAGGTTGGCAGAAGCTGGGGCTAATGCTGGGAACTCACCCCACTTCCTGGATTCCATTAGAAATGAGGGGGGGGCTCATTTCTAACCCTACCACCAGGCATTCCTCATACATGCCTCCAAGTTCCTCTAGCCGCCATGACTGCCTGCATGGACCTCCGTTACCTACCCAACACAGCTGTACCTATTACTCTACTAATATTTCCATTCTTTCCAAACTGATAGGTTGGCAGAAGCTGGGGCTAATGCTGGGAACTCACCCCACTTCCTGGATTCCATTAGAAAAATGAGGGGGCTCATTTCTAACCCTACCACCAGGCATTCCTCATACATGCCTCCAAGTTCCTCTAGCCGCCATGACTGCCTGCATGGACCACCGTTACCTACCCAACACAGCTGTACCTATTACTCTACTTATATTTCCATACTTTGAAACTGATAGGTTGGCAGAAGCTGGGGCTAATGCTGGGAACTCACCCCACTTCCTGGATTCCATTAGAAAGGGGGGGGCTCATTTCTAACCCTACCACCAGGCATTCCTCATACATGCCTCCAAGTTCCTCTAGCCGCCATGACTGCCTGCATGGACCACCGTTACCTACCCAACACAGCTGTACCTATTACTCTACTTATATTTCCATACTTCTAGGTTGGCAAACTGATAGGTTGGCAGAAGCTGGGGCTCATGCTGGGAACTCACCCCACTTCCTGGATTCCATCTGATAACCTTTTGCCCAACAATGTCCACACCTCCGTGCTTTACTCATTGCTCAAAAGGTTAACATTTCCCCTTTATATTAAGTCCACTTCACCCTATTCAGGAGAGGGAGGGGCTCATTTCTAACCCTACCACCAGGCATTCCTCATACATGCCTCCAAGTTCCTCTAGCCGCCATGACTGCCTGCATGGACCACTGTTACCTACCCAACACAGCTGTACCTATTACTCTACTTATATTTCCATACTTTCAAACTGATAGGTTGGCAGAAGCTGGGGCTAATGCTGGGAACTCACCCCACTTCCTGGATTCCATTAGAAATGAGGGGGCTCATTTCTAATCCTACCACCAGGCATTCCTCATACACGCCTCCAAGTTCCTCTAGCCGCCATGACTGCCTGCATGGACCACCGTTACCTACCCAACACAGCTGTACCTATTACTCTACTTATATTTCCATACTCTTGGTTGGCAAACTGATAGGTCACCCTACTTGGACTACAAAGCTTCCAGAATACAATTACAAAGTTTCCAGAATAGTTTGCTACTTTGATTCCTGCAGCAGAGGGCTTCCATTAGACCTGAGGGGGCTCATTTCTAACCCTACCAGAAGGCATTCCTCATACATGTGGAGTCCAAAACACCCGGAGGGCCCAAGTTTGCCCACGACTGGTCTACACTGTAGAAGTAACCCAGTTTGACACTGCTCCAGTTGCCATGGGATCCTGGGAGTTGTAGTTTAGCTACAACTTCCAAGATTCCATAGCAACCAGCCGTGAAGGTCCAATTTATGCCAAACTGCATTAATTCCACAGTGTAGATCCCATCTCAGCTGGTGGGGACTTGTAGTTTCGCAAAGAGTAAGTTGGGACCAGGCGACAACTTCCCCTGTTCTATAGCATCCAGCCATAGTAATTCAAACGATGCCAGACTGCATTAATTCCACAGTGTAGATCCCATCTCAGCTGGTGGGGACTTGTAGTTTTGCAAAGAGTAAGTTGGGACCAGGCGGCAACTTCCCCCGTTCTATAGCATCCAGCCATAGTAATTCAAACGATGCCAGGCTGCATTAATTCCACAGTGTAGATCCCATCTCAGCTGGTGGGGACTTATAGTTTCGCAAAGAGTAAGTTGGGACCAAGCGACAACTTCCTCCGTTCTATAGCATCCAGCCATAGTAATTCAAACGATGCCAGACTGCATTAATTCCACAGTGTAGATCCCATCTCAGCTGGTGGGGACTTGTAGTTTCACAAAGAGAAAGCTGGGACCAGGCAACAACTTCCCTTGTTCTATAGCATCCAGCCATAGCGGTTCAAAGGATGCCAAACTGCATTAATTTCACAGTGTAGATCCCATCTCAGCTGGTGGGGGCCTGTAGTTTCGCAAAGAGCAAGCTGGGACCAAACGATCACTTCTATTCTGTAGCAGCCACAACTCCCCAGATTCCATGGTAACCAGCCATAGCGGTTCAAACAATGCCAGACTGCATTAATTCCGCAGTGTAGATCCTATCTCAGCTGGTGGGGACTTGTAGTTTCACAAAGAGTAAGCTGAGACCAAGCAACAACTTCCTCTGTTCTATAGCATCCAGCCATAGCCGTTCAAACAATGCCAAACTGCATTAATTCTGCAATGTAGATCCCATCTCAACTGGTGGGGACTTATAGTTTCGCAAAGAGCAAGCTGGGACTAGGCAACAACTTTCTCTATTTTATAGCAGCCAACTGTGGCAGTTCGAACAATGCTAAACTGCATTAATTCCACAGTGTAGATCCCTGGCAGACGAACCTTTGGTTTAAAGGGTGAGGCAAAATCTGTGCACGCTGCACTCCACCAGAAAGGTCCATTGCACAGGCTCGAAGGACACATCCAACTTCCGAAAAAGCATCAACACGCTTGTAGAAAGTGTGGGATGAGTCCTTCCTAAGTATCTTTGTTTGCGAAGTAATGCCAGAGGGGGTGGGGTGGGGGTGTAGATCCCATCTTAGCTGGTGAGGACCTGGTGGGCTCTATTCCCTTTGCAAAAATCTGTATTTTGCTGTTATAATTTAGTCATGGCGATTGGGAAAAGAGACATTGCTCAACTCAGCTGACAAAGAATCGAAACTAATATTGACCTTTTCTGGTGACTTGTTTCATAATTCGATTTTTGCTTTGGAAGCAATATTTTGAACAGTAACTGTTCAAAAATTCCCTCTTCCTTGCAGATTCGTTTTGTATTTGCGGGTGCATCTTCACTGTAGAATTAATACAGTTTAATACTACAGGAATTCAATTTTTTTCACAGATTTCTCAGTGGCAAGGATGCTATAAAATTCCTTATCTTCTGAACAACTCTGATGCATTGTATTGTCAAAGGCTTTCATGGCTGGAGTCACAGGTTTGCTGTGAGTTTTCCGGGCTTAATGGCCATGTTCCAGAAGCACTCTCTCCTGATGTTCCACCTGCATCTATGGCAGGCATCCTCAGAGGTTGTGAGGTCTTTTGGGAACTAGGCAAATGAGGTTTATATATGTGTGGAATGTCCAGGGTGGAAGAAAGAACTCCTGTCTGCTGGAGGCAAATGTGAGTGGATTGTTGTAAGTTTTTCGGGCTCTATGGCCATGTTCCAGAAGCATTCTCTCCTGACATTTCACCTATATCTATGGCAGACATCCTCAGAGTTTCTGACGTCCTCACAACCTTTGAGGATGCCTGCCGTAGATACAGACAAAATGTCAGGAGATAATGCTTCTGGAACCTGGCCATACAGCTCGAAAAACTTACAACAACCCAGTGATTCTGGCCATGAAAGCCTTTGACAATTCAAATACAAATGTTGCAGTTGGCCACCTTGATTAGCATTGAATAGCCCTGAAGCTTCAAAGCTTGGCTGGTTGCTGCCTGGAGGAATCCTTTGTTGCAAGGTGTTAGCTGGCCCTGATTGATTCTTGTCTGGAATTCCCCTGCTTTTTTAGTGTTGTTCTTTATTTATTGTCCTGATTTTAGAGTATTTTTTAAATACTGGTAGCCAGATGTTGTTCATTTTCATGGTTTTTGGACACCTCTGCCACATACACACATTTTTAAAGAATCCCATATTTTGTGCGACTGTGGAGCAGAACAGGCAACTCTGCATCTGTATTCTTGTCCACTGTGCCCTGCCTCATGTACAGAGGAGGAATTTTTGGAGGCGAAAATGCCGTCGCTGTTGCCCGTTTTTGGTCAAGATATTTAGCCACCTGCGAGATTTCTATTTTTATCAGTTTTATACTAATGTATGCATTGTTTTTGATACGGAATAATAATGCTTTTATGTGTGTGTGTGTGTGCGTGTGTGTGTGTGTGTGTGTATATATATATATATATATATATACTGTATTTACTGTATATACTGTATATACAGTATATATATAAAAATTAAGTGTGCTGTTTCAAGAAAAGCTGTAGGGATGTATCTACCAGCCCGCACCACAGGAAGAACACCATCATCCCCACGTCACCATAGGCAAATCTGTACTTAAGTCCATTCAGCAGTTCACCTACCTGGGAAGCATCACCTCTTCAGACACCAAGATTGACAAAGAGATAGATCTCAGATTAGCAAAGGCATAGAGTGCATTCGGAAGGCTTCACAAAAGAGTCTGGAGCAACAAGCACCTCAGGCAAAGCACCAGAATCAGTGTGTACAGAGCTATTGTACTGTCTATTCTCCTATATGGGTCTGAAACATGGGTCACCTATCGCCAACACCTACGACTCCTCGAACGCTTTCATCAGCGCTGTCTTTGCACAATCCTAAATATACAGTGGATCGACTATGTGACAAATGTTGTTGTCCTTGAGCAAGCAGGGATCACCAGCATTAAGGCCACGCTATTGAGAGCACAGCTGTGCTGGGCAGGGCACGTCTCAAGGATGGAGGACCACTGCCTCCCAAAGATACTACTCTATGGTGAACTCGCCACGGGTCAGCACAAGAGAGGCACCCCCAAAAAGAGATATAAGAACTCCCTGAAACAACATCTCAGGCTCGGCCAGATTGATCACCAACAATGGTCCACCCTGGCCTCACATCGGGAGGCATGGAGCTGCATTATCCACAATGCTGCAGCCTCTTTCGAGAAGACATGCCGAATGGGTCTCGAAGAGAAATGACAACGCAGAAAGAACCGCAACTTGGTAACATCACCACCCAAGGAGACTTTCTGCTGTGCTTTCTGCAACTGAACTTGCCTATCTCAGATTGGCCTTTTTAGTCATCAATGTGCTTGTAAAAAGCGTGGGTCCTTCCTAAGAATCTTCGTTCGCAATGTAATGCCGAGAGATTTAGCCACCGGCGAGCCTTCTATTTTTATCAGTTTTATACTAATGTATGCATTGCTTTTGATACGAATAATACTTTTGTGTGTGTGTGTGTGTATAAAATTAAATGTGCTGTTTCAAGAAAAGCTGCAAGGGTGTATTGAATTTTTTTTAAAATCTTACGTTATTTTCACGTTTTTCTCTCCCAGGCCCGTCTTGATCCAATGGCAGCTGCACCACAAGAGGCTGCCCAAAACCACCAGGTGAATTTTGAAGAATATGACATAATTACCGAAGAAGAATTTGAAGAGATTAAGGATGCTATCGAAGGAGGGAGAATGGCAGAGGCAGCCTCCAAGATTATGGAAAACCTACAGGCCTTAGAGAATGCCCGCCTGGATATTGCAGTAACTGGAGAGAGTGGCTCCGGCAAGTCCTCCTTTATCAATGCCATTCGGGGTTTAGGGGATGAAGACGAAGGATCGGCCCCGACTGGAGTGGTGGAGACCACCAGGGAGCCTACTCCATACCCACATCCGAAGCACCCCAATGTCACCATGTGGGATCTACCTGGAATTGGTACCCCAGATTTCCAATCCAGCACTTACCTGGAACAGGTCAACCTCTCTCGCTATGACTTCTTTTTTCTCATTGCCTCAGAGCGCTTCAAGGCCAACCATGCCATGTTGGCCAATGAAATCAAGGAACAGGGCAAGCGCTTCTATTTTGTCCGCTCTAAAGTGGATGCTGACCTAGAAGCGAGCAAAAAACGCCGGCCACGGTCCTACAACGAAGAAATGGTCCTGACAAAGATCCGAGAGAATTGCCAAGAGTGTCTCAAGAAAGAAGGTGTTGACGCTCCTCAGGTATTTCTTCTGTCCAGCTGGGAGTTAAGCAAGTATGACTTCATGTTGTTGGAGAAAACCTTAGAAGTGGAGCTCCCAAACCACAAGAGGCATGCCTTCCTTCTTGCGCTTCCCAACATCTCTTTAGAAATCTTACAGAAGAAGAAGGAAGTGCTTCAAAAACAGATCTGGAAGTTGGCTACCGTCTCATGTGGAGTGGCTGCTGTGCCTATCCCCGGTCTTTCTGTAACCTGCGATATTGCTCTTTTGATTAAATCTCTGTCAACGTACCGTAAGAACTTTGGCTTGGATGAGGAGGCTCTCATCAAATTGGCTGAGAAGGTTGACAAGCCTGTGGAGGAGATCAAAGAGGCGATCAAGTCACCGCTGACTAAAGAGATCTCCAAGGACTTAGTGGTAAAGATGCTGACCAAGGCTGGTGGTGGGGCACTAATGTTCATGGAGTATTTAGCTAGTACGGTGCCTATATTTGGCTCCTTGGCGGCTGGGGGAATCTCCTTTGGGACCACCTACTACATGCTCTGGAGTTTCCTCAATGAGGTGGCAGGAGATGCCCAAAACGTTCTTATCAAGGCTTTTGAATCTGGCGTTTGAAAGGATTTGTAGTATCCTGCATAGCATATTTTGAGATACTGTGTTTAATCGAGCTTCGTCTCATGCAAGCTCAAGTCAAGTTCACCAGCTCAAAAGAAAGAAAAATTAAAAGGACACAATACCAAAGGAAAAAAATTAAAAGGGGACAAAACCAGTTAACACTGGTGCATTCCCATGACAGTTTTGTAACATGGTAATTCTGGGGGTGGAAACTGTTCTTTTTGTTTTGCCAAATTCGACAGTTGGGACACTGGGAACTGTCCTTCAGAATTCTGCTGAGGCTCTCTTGTCACTCAAGCAAACCAAGTGTGTTTTAACAGGATAAATCTGGCAACAATTTGCCTAGAGAAGTAGATTTTAGTTGAAAGCCTTCTTAGATTAGCCTGTTGCCTTTTCATGAATTGTCAGGGGGTGACGGCATTTTAAATACATTTACCTAGTGTTCATTGCCTTAATGAATTTTTATTAAAGCCGAGATTGTTCATCAGTCAATAGTACTGTTCTATACTGACCTGTGCAATATTCAGGGCTGAAGAGGGGTTGTTTATGAACACTTGGAATATAAGAAATCTGAAGAGAAACCAGAGTGGCACTTTTCTTTCATTGGGGAAAAAAATCAATTCATTTCCAAGTCTAGAGTGAAATTGCTTTTTCAAGCCATGGTCTTGATCAACATGCTTCTTTAGTCTTGTTTCACTCTCCTGTTTGTAATCAGATGTTTGATTTTATTTACAAAATATATACAAAGGACAGTTGTATCTAACTTCTCGAGCATACACATTTCCAAGTTCAAATCAGGCAAGCTAAACTTGTAGCATCTAGTTCAGGGGTGCTCACACTTTTTCAGCATGCGAGCTACTTATAAAACAACCAAGTCAAAATGATCTACCTACCCCACTACTCAGAGAGCCATAAAAGCAAAATATTTGGAAATTTATTTCATGGAAAGCCATATAATAAATTTTAAGACTAAATTCAACTAAATGTGAGTATAATAAGCCCCTGAATTTATTCATAATAATAATGGTGATATATTCATTCAGCCTCTACTACTACTACTAATAATAATAGTAGTAGTAGTAACAACAACAATAGGTTCCTAGAGTAGGAGACCTCCAAGGGCCATACAGTCCAACCTCCTTCCGCACCTGGGCAGTGTCAGGAGCCTGCGGGGCGGGACTGAGCCTTCCTCCGCCCTGCCTGCGATCTACCAGGACACCCTACGCAATCTACCAGTAGATTGCGATCTACCTAATGAGCACCCTTGATCTAGTTATTCAGAAAGGAGGCCAGTCCAGGTCGTGAGAAAGTGGTAAAATAGCACTCATCCTAAAATAATGAGGAAAAATAAAAAGCAAACTATAAGCATTTCACGTGAAAGGCCCACACTTTCATCAGACAACTGTCTGACTGTAACAGCTGTTCAATAGTGGGTCCGTTACTTTTTAATTTATTCATTAATGATCTGGATGTAGGAGTGAATTCTCAGGTAGCAAAGTTTGCAGACGACACTAAATTGTTCAGGGTAGTTAAAAATGAAACTGATTGTAAAGAGCTCCAGAAAGATCTCTCGAAATTGAGTGAATGGGCAACAAAGTGGCAAATGCATTTTAACCTAAACAAGTGTAAAGTCATGCACATTGGGGCAAAGAACCCCAACTACACCTACCAATTGATGGGGTCAAAGCTTTCCGAGACAAACCAGGAAAGGGATCTTGGGGTCTTGGTGGACAGCTCAATGAAGATGTCAACCCAGTGCGCAGCAGCAGTGAAAAAGCAAATTCTATGCTAGGCATGATCAGAAAGGGAATCGAAAATAGGTCAGCAAATGTTGTATTACCTCTACAAATCGATGGTAAGGCCACATTTGGAGTACTGTGTACAATTCTGGTCTCCGCACCTTAAGAAGGATATAACGGAACTGGAAAAGGTACAGAAAAGGGCAACAAGAATGATCCAAGGGATGGAGCAGCTCCCTTATGAAACCAGGTTGCAACGCCTTGGTCTTTTCAGCCTTGAAAGACGGCGTTTAAGAGGTGACTTGATCGAAGTGTATAAAATCATGCATGGGATAGAAAAGGTGAATAAAGAAAAACTGTTTTCTTTGTCACAAAACACTAGGACTAGAGGGCACTCCTGAAGCTCCAAGGTAGGAAAATTAGGATTAATAAAGGGAAATATTTCTTCACCCAGAGGGTCATTGGGTTATGGAACTCACTTCCAGAAGAGGTTGTGACAGCTGTCAGCCTGAACAACTTCAAGGCAGGATTAGACAGATTCATGGATACCAAGTGTATCGGTAGTTACTGAAAAGGACATTCAAGTACCACCTCGGAGTTGGTTGCGGTAGGCAGGATTTCCCTGGGTACTGGTTGTGGGGGGTCGGGAGCAGGTCAGGGTTTTGCCCTCCCTTCTGCTCGAGATCCCCGTGTACAACTGGTGGGCCACTGTGTGATACAGAATGCTGGACTAGATGGGCTGAGGTCCGATTCAGCATGGCTCTTCTTATGTTCTTATGTTCTTATGTTCTAACTCTCTGCCTCAGAATATGGTAGAACCTCCTTCTTGGGGACTTTTAAACAGGCTGGATGACCATCTGTTGGGGATGCTTTGATTGTGCTTTTCCTGCATAGCAGACTTTTAAAATGCCTAGAGTTTTCTTGCCTGTTTTAAACCAAAGGATGCAAGCAATCAGTAAGCAGAGCTTTGAAAGTAGTTGTTATACTCCAGAAACATCATTGTTGTGGCTGCCATTTTTAACCTTTCAATGTGCCATTGTTTACCTTTCATATGCCATTTTTAACCTTTTGTGCAGACCACAAAAACAAAGTTTTTAAAGTTTAATAAACGCTTCCCATGGTTATATGATAGAACCAATTAGGAAATGACATAATCCAGGAACAAAAGTTGTTACAGAGTGTTATGAAATAACTGAACCAGCATTATATTAGAACTGTTTATGGCACAGAAATGTATTGTTGAAGGCTTTCAAGGCCAAAATCACTGGTTTTTCAGGCGGTTTTTTGTAGGTTTTTCAGGCTGTACGTCCATTTTCTTGAAGCATTATCTCCTGATGTTTCGCCTGCATCTATGGCAGGCATCCTCAGAGGTTGTGACCTCACAACCTCTGAGGATGCCTGCCATAGATGCAGGCAAAACGTTAAGAGAGAATGCTTCTAGAACATGGCCATACAGTCTGAAAAACCTACAACAACCCTGGCACAGAAATGTTCTGAAAACATCAAGGGGAAAGAAAAATTCTCAGTAAAACACAGGTCAACGTCCTGAGTAATGTGGAATCGTATTTTTATGTTGGTCCCTTAAATCCCACATTCTTTCAATAGCATCAAAGTTCAGTCTAAGCCCAGCACAAAGAACTCCATTCACAGCCCACATCTCCTTCTCTTTCTTTCACAGAGAGAGTAGCTACTGCTCACGGAGGAGGCTGCTCAAAGTCACTGGAGAGGTTCTACAAAAATCCAGCCCAACACGAAGCACCTTGAACAATTTATTAAACAGAAATGGAATACTAGGACACAGGAGGAAAAGTTTTATCTACTCTCCAGCAGAGAAGGAATGCGCTCTATATGGGTCAAGGGAAGGGCCACACCCTGAGGTAGGGAGAGGAGGAGTTGGTACACCTCTCTCCAAATGGAAGCAGATAAGCAATACTTGGAAGAAATGCAATTACATTCTGAAAATATTCAAAGCAATATTAACTCCTCTTTGATTTTTACCACCTGCCCCAACACTGCGACTGCAAGGGGCCTCCCTTGCTCCCATTGGGATGGTAAGAGGTTGCAAGCTGTCCACATGTAACTCCCAACCCTGCTGGAAAGAACTTGGGGTTGGCAAACCCTTGGAGCCCCCCATAAAGATAGAAACCAGCACACCAAAAGACATAGAAGGCCAAGTTCCATGCTGGGTGGGGTAGGCAGTGCAGTGGCCCCATAGGGCACAACGTGAATGCTCCTGCCATCCTGCTTGGCGCCACTGAAAGCCTGGCGCCCCTCCTGCTCCTCTCTCTCGAAAATCACACATCGCTTTGTGCCTCTGGACGAGGGCACAGATCCCACGGCTCAGTGATCTCAGGGATGGGGAGGCCTGGCTGGCCCTTGGTTGTTTCAGGGTGAGGAGGTCACCGTGTTCATGCCAGCAGACGACTGTATTCGGCGAGAGCGGAGGATTTCTTCACACCATCCCAGATACGGGCAGCATAGTGGAACCTGCCCAAGACAGAAGAACTGTCATGCATTCAGCTTCAATTCAATATGAAGACAGGCTGGGTTCAAAGCTATCTGCTCTGCCACATAATAAAATAATCGAAGTTTCCCAGTAGTGAAATTAATAATGTAATTTTCACATTTTGTACATAAATCATCCCTCCACATTTTGTATCCCTGTAAAAATGCAAACACTAAATATATAGTCCTTTTTATTTTACCTGAAAGAACACTTCTCTAGTAATTTATAGCAATTCTATGCTCAATGTCAGGAACCCCTGGTGGTGCAGTGTGTTAAACTGCTGAGCTGCTGAACTTGCTGACCAGAAGGTCGGTGGTTTGAATCCGGGGAGCAGGGTGAGCTTCTGCTGTTAGCCCCAGCTTCTGCCAACCTAGCAGTTCAAAAATACGCAAATGCGAGTAGATCAATTTGTACCGCTTCAGCGGGAAGGTAACAGCATTCCGTGCAGTCATGCCAGCCACATGACCTTGGAGGCATCTATGGATAACATCAGCTCTTTGACTTCGAAATGGAGATGAGCACCACCCCCCAGGGTCGGACACGACTAGACCTAATGTCAAGGGGAAAACTTTACTTTTATGATCAATGTCAGGCTAAAGTTGACTGCTAAATCATAGAATGATAGAGTTGGAAGAGAACACATGGGCCATCCAGTCCAACCCCTGCCATGCAGGAAAAATACACAAAGCACTACTGACAGATGGCCATCCAGCCTCTGTTTAAAAGCCTCCAAAGAAGGAGCCTCACCACACTGGCCCCATCTACACTGCCATACAAAATCCAAATTATCTGATCTGAAATGGATTATATTAATCTAGACTGCCATATAATCCAATTAAAAGCAGATAATCTGGAAAGTATATGGCAATGCAGAAGGCCTCCGCAGTAGTATAATCCTCTATCAAACAATCTTTAAGGTCAGGATGTTCTTTCTAATGTTCAGGTGGAATCTCCTTTCCTGTAATTGAAGCTAAATAAAATGCTGGAGGATCTACAAATGTTTAGAGAGAACATGTTTGCATGTAGGGCAGGAGTGGAGGCAACAGCAAATCCAGTCATCCAGTAATGATGATGATGATGACAACTCTGGCACAACTCAGTAAAGGTGGTCCCATAATGATCAGCACACTTTGTACAGTGCCTAAAGACCTTGGTCTGCACTTAAAACAATCGGCTTTGACAAAATTACCATTTGTCAGCTGCAAAAGGCCACCCTACTCGGATCTACACACATTATTCATTGGTCTATCACACAGTCCTAGACACTTGGGAAGTGTCCGACATGTGATCAAATACAAAAGCCAGCATAGTGAACTTGTTTAATGTGTACAAATCTTATGTATCTAATAATAATAATTAATAATAATAAATGTTTATCCCGCTTTTCTCCCGAAATGGGTCCCAAAGCGGCTCTGTAATCACATCCATAAATGCTTAGAGGATTGGCTATAATTTATTACCAGCTGCAAGAGAAATGTCTTTCCCGTCATTTGGGACTTTGTGGAAACATATGACAAGCTGGGGGATGAATGAAAGTAATGAAAGGAGATAAAATGCATATAAATTATAGTAAGAAAGCTAGTATGAATAAGGAAAACATAACCGTAAGAAAAGGAATACACTAAAGGAAAACACAGACAGCAGCTTCTCTTAATTTATCAAATTTATCAGATATAGCACATTGTTTCTAATATCTGTGCATACATGTTAGAAACTTGCTATTTTTAAAAAATGTTCTTATGAAGCAAATTCAATCTTACAAATTCAGTCCTTACACATGCAATCATGGCCATTTTCTTAGCACCTTGGGACAGTGAGGGGCGATTTGTTTATCTGCTGCTCTGGAATTAAATTTGTATTTTACCTCCCCTGCTCATATCCCCCATTCATTTTTGCAATTTTGACATGTCCTACTGTACATTTCACAAATACTATCTACAGTTGGCCTGCCATATCCACAGATTCAAGTACCCAAGTCTTGAACATATTTGTTAACATTCTAAAAAGCGAATTTTGATGTTGACATTTTATATAAGGAACTCCATTCCATTCACAGATTTTGATAACAATGGCAAAGTTGTTCCAGGAACCAAATTCCAGTGGATACTGAGAATCATATGCAATTCTGACCGTAAACTTGGAAGCCGAAGAAGTGACGCATCTTGCAGTTAAGATGTAGTTCACACACACACACACACACACACACACATATATATATACACATACATACATACATACATACTTACTAGCTTTACCCGGCCACGCTTTGCTGTGGCAAAGAACAGCAACATCCCTTCCTACCTTTTGGTCTTGCTCTCCCCCTGTCTTCCTTATCCTTCAGCTCATTCCTTCTCTCTTTGTTCCTTGTATATGAACTATAAATTCCAGTAACTACAACTCTCAGATGTCAAGGTCTTTTTCCCCCAAAACTCCACTGGTGTTAACATTTGGGCATAAACTCCACCAGTGTTCACAGGTGGGCATATGGAGTATTGATGCCAATGTTGGTTCCAATCTATCATTGACTGCACAGTGCTCTCTGGATGTGGTTGACCTACAACTCCAGAAGTCAAGGTCAATATACCCACCAAACCCTTCCTTTTTTTCTATGGGTCATGGGAGTTCTGTGTGCTAAGTTTGGTTCAAATCCATTGTTGGGGGAGTTCAGAGGAGTTGGGAGTCCCAAACTCCTGGAGGGAAGGAGGGCCGAAGTTGGCCCAGGCGTGCTGTAGGTCTTCCTTCTCCTCCCCCTCATCTAGGCATGGAAGGCTTCCTCCTTGGCAGTATGGGAGGAAAAGACAGGAAGGAGGGAAGGGAGGGAGAGGAAAAAGTGAATGCACAGTGCATCTGTGTGCAGGGGATCCTGGGAATTGTAGTTTCCCAGGTATTTTTGCTTTTTGGAGTGTTTTATTTTTATGGTTTGTGTGGTTTTTGAATGCTAAACATACCTTGTGGTATTTCTGATGGGTCTGGGGAGTTCTGTGTGCTAAGTTTGGTTCAAATCCATTGTTGGGGGAGTTCAGAGGAGTTGGAGTCCCAAACTCCTGGAGGGAAGGAGGGCCAAAGTTGGCCCAGGCGTGCTGTAGGTCTTCCCTCTCCTCCCTCTCCTTGGCAGTATGGGAGGGGAGGAAAGGACAGGAAGGAGGGAGGGGCAGAAGTGAACTCTGCTCACCCCTTTGTGTCTTTCTTGCTTCCCTTGTTGTGGTGCTCGGCGGCGGGGAGGTGGGGAGGAGGGAAGGGTGCCTGCCTGTCGTTCCTCCTCTCCTCTCTCCCTCTCTTCCTCATTCTTCAGCTCTTTCCCTCTTTCCTCCCTTCCTTTCCTTTTCTGTATCACTCCTCCCTCCCCCCTGAGAGAGAGGGAGAGGGAAAGAGAGAGGGAGGCAGGCGAGGGCGGCATGGAGTCAGGGCGGTTTTGGCGGCCCTGGGGAGAGAGAGAGGCGAGGGTGCCCGACATGTGGCGGAGGCGAGTGGCAAGCAGGCCAGGGCCTTCCTTACTGCCTTGCCTTGCCTGAGGGGAGCCCGTCCAAGGCCTTCTCTCGCGGGGAGCCTGCTTCTCTGCCATTTGGAGCAGGAGCGAGGAAAGAGAGGCGGAGGAGGAAGGAGCCGAGGCACAGGGCGCTCGCAGGTCTTCAATGGCCGTTGAGAGAGGAAGTGGAGAGGGGGTAGGCTTTGGGGAGGAGGAGGAGCAGTCGCAGAAGGAAGCGAGGAAGGCCGGCCTGGAACCCCCGCCCCCTCCGCACTCTCCTCGGTGCCGCTCCTCCGCTCCCTCCCTCCTCAACTTCAAGCCTCTAGAACTGGCTGCCATGCGTGAGCGTTCTAAACGTGCGCTGGCAGCGAAGACTTGGCCGGGATGGGAGTTCCGTTGCCTGTTTTTTGGGGTCGTGTTTGAGGGGGTTGGGAGGTTCGTAGGTCAGGTTTTTTTGGCAGAAGACCTCGTGGTATGTTGGAATGTGTTGCCGAGTTTAGTGGTTCTGAGGCTTATAGTTTCGTTGTCTATATGCCGAGTGGCACGATGTGTGTGTGTGTGTGTGTGTGTGTATGTGTGTGTGTGTGTGTGTGTGTATATATATATATATATATATATATATATATATATATATATATATATATATATATATATATGGAGTGGGGGCATCGAATTGTGCCAACTTGTACGACATCCTGAGTTGCCTTCGGGCTGATATGGTCAGGATAGAAATGATGTAAATAAATAAAATACTTATGGTGGGATGGAGCCAATTGTTTTTATGAATCTCAGCTCTAGAGATCAGAGACTTTCAAGACTGAAACACATTGTGACACGTATTTTAAGAGGCAAAGGCTCTAGGAACACCACCTTTACAGGAAAATATGAAGGTAAGCTGTGGAAATTTAGATAGAGCCCCCCACTTAACCTACTCACAATGCTTAAACACAAAAAAGCCTTGTTCTTACCAGTTCTTTTCAGTCAGAATGGTGTGGGAGAGCTGCGGTCGAGACATAGACATAATCTGGCTCCGAAGTTTGGCAATCAGAGATTGGAAACTGGGGTGCCCCTTGTATCCAGGCAGGAGGGTGAAGAGAGGACCACTTCCTGGAGCTGCAAAGCGAAAAGATACACAAGCTCAGTGCTCTTTACTTTGAGAATCCCGGGCTTTTACTAGAACAGCAGTCCCTTGAAACACAAGCAAATAACTACGCCATGTCTTTTGTTTTAATTGTCCTTTCCAGTGTGGAGGAAGGATGGGGAAGCAAGGGGGAGGCGGAAGCTTGATAGGAAAGCCTTGGAATCTAAAATACATTATTGGAGATAGATGGTTCAATAGTTTGCTTCTCTATAATACACCATATTATGATATGTAATAGAGGTAGAAAATTCTGAATTTCAGCTGTAGATCGATGGGTGTATTGGTTAACCCTTTCTCTTCCTAGTTTCTTAACTCAAAATCACACCCTAGTGGGGATGAAAATTCATAGAAAAACTGAGGAAGTCCAAAGCAATCTCTGCTGCTATTCTCTTCCACACAGGAGCATTTGTAACCCATTTATAGCAGTGTTTCTTCACTTTGGTTCTCCAATGACCTGGACTTCATTTCCCAGGTGCCTCAATCAGCACAACTAAAGGCAAGAGGTTCTGGAAGCTGAGGCCCCATTATTCTGGAAAAGTAAAGGCTGAGTGTTACTGCTCTCTATGATGCAGACCAAGGGCAAGGATTACTTCCAATTGACTAATGACTAGAACTATTGTCTTAATTCACACATCATTCTCTGGAGTCCAGGTACCACAGAACATCGGCTCTTGTTTAATATCCCACTATAGTGTGGGTTAGAAATGTTGATCTGAGCACTAATATGGAGAGGAACCTAAATAGAAAAGGTAATTGGGGGAGGCTTGATGTAACCCCTTCAGGCCAGAACAGCAACCATAGGGCCAGAGGAAGGATTCCAGCTACTTACCTGCTCTAGGCAGTGCATCATCTGCATCCGTATCCATAAAGGGTAGCAAGAACAGGTTAACCTCTGTGTCAAGATAACTTTGGGGCAGGCCTGGGAATATGTTACATTCCAGCATAGACAGTGTGCCTGATGGAGTCAACACAGAAAAATGACTTAATTAAGTAGGTAGCGGACTCAGAGAGCAGCACATTCAGAACAATGGGATCTGCAGAATACTGCTGAATCAGTGCAGAATGTTCCTGGGAAGGAATCCCACGGAAGTATTGCAAGCACACCAAAATACTAGGGAGTTATGCTGGACCATGCTCTGACTTACAAGAAGCACTGTTTGGCTATCAAGCAAAAAGTGGGCGCTAGAAATAATATATGAAAGTTGATTGGCACAACCTGTGAATCACAACCAGACACAGTGAAGACATCTGCCCTGGCGCTTTTCTACTCTGCTGCTGAATATACATGCCCAGTGTGGAATAAATCTCACCACGTTAAAACAGTGGATGCGGCTCTTAGTGGATGTAGTTCTTAATGAGACATGCTGTGTTATCACAGGATGTCTACGCCCAACATTGCTGGAGAAGGTATACTGTTTAGCCAGTATTGCACCAGCTGACCAAGGTAGTGACATCTACAACCCATTCCTTGTTCGTATATCAGCCAGCACATCAAGACCTTAAATCAAGAAATAGTTTTCTAAGATCTACAGAGATACTCGCAGGAGCACTTCAGCAAGCAAGAGTCCAAAAGTGGCAGACTAAAACCCGGAAACTGAATCCAAATTACAGACTCCCTCCTAGGCACACAGAAGACTGAGCAACTTGGAAGGCGCTGAACAGACTGCACCCTGGCACCACGAGATGCAGAGGCAACCGTAAGAAATGGGGCCATAAAGTAGAGTCCACGATATGCGAGTGCGGAGAAGAAGAAACCACAGACCACCTATTACAATGCAGTCTGAGCCCTGCCACATGCAAAATGGAGGACATTCTTATAGCAACACCAGAGGCACTGGTCAGCTACTGGTCAAAGGACATTTAGTATAATGACAAGTTTTTCACTTTGTGTTTATAAATACATTACAACTGTCCCCTCAGTTCACTTCTGACACAATAAATAAATAAGTGCAGACTGGAGCAAAGAAATAAATCAACACTTCTGAAACTATATCTAATAATAATAATAATAATAATAATAATAATAATAATAAACCCTCAAAATTTAAAAAAAAACTTTGGCACAGCAGACAAAGATCTTGGAGATTCATTCCCACTGAGTTGTTTTCTGTTTACAAAGAGGCTCTGGTGGCCAGGAGAATGCAAATTTAGATTCTTCCATCTCTACTTTAAAATAGCAAGGTCCATCTCTTGCCTGCTAAAATGAAACCAACCATTAGGCCACAGGCTTTCAAGTTCTGCATTCCAGCCTTTTAAGTGAATGAGAAACCAAAACATTACCTTTATACTTCAGGTGTGAGTGCATCATAATTTTGTCAGTTACAAGATGCATTTGCTTCAAGTTTCGGGGGCAGAAGTTTTCCCTCTTGGCTTTATTCTGGAGAAAAACTAGAGGTAGAGAGAAAAGGAGAATCGTAGCATCAGAAATTAAGTACACCTTACTCAAAGTACAGAAGACATTTCAACCTCCTCTCCCCTCCTGCCAGCCAGAGATAAGTGTTTGTAGGAAGAGGAACAATGCCTTCAAATTCCAAAACTAAAAGCCATTGGGCTGTGGGTGATATTTAACAAATGCTTAGGAAACTGCATAAGCATGAAATCTAGCATCTGATGTGCTCTTCTAGTTTCCCCTTTAAAAAAACCTGGGGCAATGGGTGGAAACCACCCAGAGAAACCAGAAGGCACCAATGAAGGAGCTTCAATGTTGCTTCTCAGCCTTGCTTTTTTTGGTTTTTTAAAACTCCATGCCCCTTATTTCTTTCCTCAATAATCTTTGCCTCTATTACCCACAATTTCCTGCTTTCTAGCCCACTGTCTATTTTACTAGAACCCCCAGTGACGCAATGGGCTATAAACCCTTGTGCCAGCTGAACTGCTGACCAAAAGGTCGGCGGTTCTAATCTGGGGAGCAGGGTGAGCTCCCATCTTTCAGCTCCAGCTCCTCATGCGAGGACATGAGATAAGCCTCCCACAGGATGGTAAAACATCCGAGTGTCCCCTGGGCAATGTCCTTGGAGACAGCCAATTCTCTCACTCTAGAAGCCACTAGCAGTTTCCCAAGTCGCACCTGACATGGAAAAAAGCCCACTGTATTTCCCTGTGTAATATTCAACCAGGATATTACACCAAGGAAAACAACTCCATAAATCCATATTAATATTATGTACCAATGTGCGGGTAGTATTCTGTACCCTCATCCGAGCCAGAGGTGCCACTGGATTCATGACTGGGGGATGGAGTGGAGGGTTTCACCATCTCAGCTGTCTGAAGGAATCTGTAATCAATAGACAAGGTTTCTTGTACAGAATTTAAGATTTTCTTGGCATAGGATCTGGGTGACTGTAATGCCGGATCAAGTATAACATAAAAGGTGATTACGTTCAGCCTTGAGTTTAGGTAACAGGAAAACAACTGAAAATCTGATCAAGGGCCTGAACAATGTCAGGTGAGGAGGACCCTAAACGGATGCTCTTTGCTATAATTATCTCTCTACAACTGGATTCAGTTTTTCATTCTCTTCCCTTCTCTCACCTGTAGAGGCTCAGATCTGTGAACCAGTCCTGCACCACAATGACCACATGGCAGACAGTGAAGAGGAAAGCAGCAATCTGGAGGGACTGGAAGGGAAAGCAGTTGTCAGTAAGAGAGACAGTGTAGGGGAATTCCACCAGGACATCACATTACATGGAGATGTGCATGTGAGTCTGTGCTCACATTGATAAACCACACATTTTCTTCACACACTTCAAAATTGGCTGTTCCTTTGTGGAATAGTTTGGCATCACATGGGGGCAAACAAGGTAAGGGCAAGCCAATGAGGGTGAAGTAATGTTGTAAGAAGGTAAAAAGAGATAATAGAATGAAGAAAGAAAGAGAATAAATGGAAGACACCCCCAACTCTATCTCCTTGTTTAATTAACATCAATATGAGTCACTATAAACACATTGTAAACAAGGCTCCAGATACAAAGATGCACTTCCCCATCTGTTGTAAGTGATTACTTCATCCCCTATTGCCACATCCATCTCCCCCCTTTAGTCAACACACAAAACTACAAAGGTGTGTTACCTGCATCTCAACATAGGTGTGAGGTAGATTATACTCTGGAGGCAGCTTGCGGTCATTGTTGATCAAATGATCTAAGATGGAAGGGCTGAGAATGGGCTGTAGAAAAGGAACAAAAAGCTCTGAAGATTCTGTCTAGCTTCATTTCATGCTCAAGGCAATTCCTTAGGGTCTGTTCCCATTTCTGAGCTAAAGCTAGTCCTCTTATAGTGCCCTTCGAAATGAGTGCAGCTGTCACTTCAACATAAATCCAGCCCTTGTGAAATGAAATACCTTTTTTTACAATGTACATCTCATTCTATGGTTGGGAAACCTTTGTCCTTTCAAGTGCTTTTGACGACAATTCCCACAATCCCTTACCTTGAATCGTTTTCATTCAAGGTACTCCGTGTCAAAATCCAACATTTCTGGAGAGGTAAACATTTCCAGCTCCACCAAATTCATTTGGATTCCTCTGGATCCACAATTTCAACTTTGAAAATTTTTCTGGACTGCAATTCCCACTATCCCTCACAAACATCTAGGCTGTCAAGGGCTGGGTAGAGATGTAGGCCAAAGATATTTTACAGGACCACAACTGTCTACCTGAACTATACAATATCCCAATCTGTCCTTTCCAAACTACAGTTAAGATTACTGTGATTAGTCACACCCACTGCTCCTTTCATTATGGCGGTGCCAGAGAATACTTGGGGGGGGGGGGGGGGAGGAATTAATTTTAAAAGCACTTTTACCAAAGTTGCTTAATTGTTATAGTGAAAACTAGACTGACAACCAAACATTACAGAGCAATTACGAAAAAACGGGTAAGTAATTCAAATTCTACCTCCCCCCCCTTTCTGCATGCCTCGGAAATATGTAGCTTCATATGCATAAATTTAACAAATCAGATACTACTTCCAATTAGATCCGCAACGAACGCCCACCTCTAATAAATACCATTTCCACCAAAAATTCAAGCAGAGCCAATTTTTGAAACCACCCAGGAACAACAAGAGATTGTATGGAGAGTTCCTCCAAAAGACTGTCAAAAGGAACTACAACAAAGACCATCAAACACAGACCTGAGTGTCAAGGAAGATAATTCGCTCCTGAGTAATGAAGAAGTCAATTCCACTGGTCTGGTTGCCCCCACGCTCCTTGATCTCCTGGCTTTGAGTGCGGAACACATAGGTTCTTGTAAAAGAGATAAAGGAATTGTCACAAAAAGAACGAAGTGGGATTGATAATGTATGTCATATTACAGACGCAACTCAGACACTGATTGGTTGAACTTATGTGATGGCACAAATGTTCAAATGCTGCAACTGATCAAAAACAATGCCGAGGGAAAGAAAGAGACTCTGGAGTCCATTTTCTATGAGGAAAAGGGTAAATTGATTTGTTCATTGGGCCAAACTTCCCACACAGAACCCCCACGACCAACAGAAAATACTGTGTTTTCTAATGGTCTTTGGTGACCCCTCTGACACCCCCCCCTTGTGACCCTCCCAGAGGTCTCGACGCCCAAGTTGAGAAATGCTGATCTAACGATATGAAACTATTAAATTCATCCTCACAATATCATTGTCTAACTATTTTGTCAAGCAACTCAAACTCAGCATTCTCAGCTATGGTTCCTCTGCACCATCTTCCAAGTACCTCTGGTCTTCTTCAGGTTGATTGGCTGACAGTAGTGACATCACCATGGATTTGCCTGTACCCTGCAGTCCAAGAACCCCAACTACCAGAACATCTGTTTGGTCCAGAAGGTACTAATATAATGGAAAACACACACATGCATAAATAAGCATACCAGCCAGCACAGAAATCACAAAAATTGAAATACTAGCATTGTATCTAGATTTGTCAGCCACCACACATTTGGAATGCCAGATAAGGGAACCATAGCTAAACAAAATGGAAAACAGGATTTCTTGGGAGATCAAGGAAATGTACACAGTTGGAGGGGGCCCACAACAGACCTCCAGATTTTCAATAGTACCTCAATGGCACTGTCACACCAGTTCATTTGGTCATCCACCAGCTTGATGCTGTGTTTCATCTTCTCCGGTGCCAGCAACTTGGCCTGCCCAACTACAGCTAGAAAAGCAAAGAGGACAACAAGGCTCAAATGATGATGGCCTCATTACATGTGATAAGCCCCCATAGTCACAGTACATTAATCCTCAGACCTTTTCCATCAAGGCTACAAGTCCAGATTAAACTGGAACAGACATTTCATAACTACACACAAGAGGACAACACATTTTAACCCATCAGTGCACAGAAAAATAGGTTGCACACTTGCACAAAACTATCTGGTTAATTTTACTTGCAGAGTCCTACCTGCCTTTAGCGTCTACTTCCTGGGCAACTATGCTGCTTCTCTAGTATCAGGTCATTCTTATGTGGCCTGCACTTAGGATGATGTAGTGAATGTGAATTATAATAGCCGCATAGAGTTTATGTTCTGATGAATATAGTGTTGAATGAACTTAGCATCAAGGCACACAGGGATGAGAACCTTTGGCTTTCCTGATGTTTTAGACTACAACTCCTATTGTCCCTTACCATTGCCCATTCCTATAGCTAAACATGAAGCCCAAAACATCTAGTTACTCACTCCTGCTTTAAATACTATTGCAACCCACCAAAATTAATGATAAGTATTTAAAAAGGAAAGTTTAAGATGCATCAGATCACACTTATCTAACACTGCTGACTCCAGCATAGGGGTTATTAAAAACAATGCATCAGACACTAAGCTTTCATTGACCCTTCCCTGTCAGTTAGATTTATCAAGTAGCTCTTCAAATATAATTACATGAAATTTTGCATTTGATCCCAAGCCTCTAAGCAACAAGACTGGTGAGAGGAATTTTTTTTTTACAAAATGCTATTAGATTTTAATTTTGGTTATGATGACAATTATTGAGTGCAACCATATGGTGAGCAAAATCAAAACATCAGAGCACACTCTACACATCTGTAAATCTTAAAGACTCTGCTGATCTGATGCCATGCTTGGTTTTTTTCTTGCTCCAAGGATTGAACAGGTAAACCACTGAAGTTACCCTCTTTTCAGTACTTACGGTCCATGACACCACTGGACGCAGATGAACCCATGCCTCTGTTCTGGATCTGATAGACTGGCTGCGTAGGACGTTGGCCTTCCTTCTCCGCTTTGGCAGCAGATGCAGGAGGCTGAGCCGATGTCTCTGCTGCTCCTGCAAGGCCTTTGCTTTCCTCCCGGGACTTCATCAGCACAATAGGTTTCTCGATGGCCGGGGCAGCAGTGGGGGCTGGATTGGGAGTAGTGGTAGGGGCCCCCTTGGACTGTGAGGACACAGAGGTCGAGATCCAAAACTCCTCTTTGACGAAAACAGATGCACAAGTGCATCTACCAACCCACTATATTCCACTGCTCCCTGCCCCACAATAAACACATCATTCTCATTCAAGTACTAAAGAACAGTAATAAAGGAGCAGCCTTTCTCTCAAAAACTTGCTTCAGATTCTGTGCTTAACCACTTACAATCCATCTACCAAAAATACATTCACATGGAAAAGAATGAAGGGTTGGGTTGAGAGGAGGGAGTCTCCTTTTCTCTGTGTCACAAAATACAGAGGTAAAAAGAAACAAGAACAGCATTAGCAACCAAGGGCTCTTCCCCACACCCCTATATTCCAGAATATCAAGGCAGAACACCCCACAATATCTGCTTTGAACTGGATTATCTGAGTCCAGTCAGATAATGTGGGATCTTCTTCCTTGATATAGGGCTGTGCGGAAGGGCCCTAAGTGATGGAAAAACTTGGGAGATTTCTCAAACTTTGGATTAGATCTCAATTCTCCTTTACTAAGTGTTAGTAAAACATGCTAGTACCGGCTGAGTATCCTTTATCCAAATGTGAGGGACTAGAATTGTTCCATATTTCAGATTTGATTTGATTTTCTTTTAGATTTTCAAATACTTGCATAAGCATAATGAGATATCTTGGAGAAGGTATCCAAATCTAACTACAAAAATTAATGTATGTTTCAGATACACCTTATACACATAGTCTAAAGGCAATTTTAAATACAATAGTTTTCATATTTTGTGCACAAAAAGGAGCTTGTGTGCACTAAACCATCAGAAAGCAGAGGCGCCAGTATATCATCCATTTGTGTGGACAATTCTGGAATTCCAGATAAGGGATATTCAGCCAGTATTGCACTTTTTCAATTTTTCTGATTATTTTGCCTGAAAACTGATCAAATACCAGAAATTTATTTTCCATAGTGTCAATATACCCCCCCCCCTCCCAAATGTCTAATGGGTTCCACAGCTTACCCTCTCTGCTGGTGGCTTTGCCAGAATGATGGGTGTCTTCTGCATCATGGTTCCCACAGGCTCATCCACAGGATCCTAAAAGGAAAGAAGGTTCAAGGTAGACACCTAAACGGCTCCTTCATTCTTACTTTCATCCCAACCAATGTGTGGGCCATTACCCGCCGGTCTCGGTCTCTGTCCCAGGGAACATAGTCGCGATCTCGGCCTGGCCCAGACAGACTCTGGTGGCCCATCTCCTTATCACGGTTCCAGCGGCGGCGACGTTCATACAGCCCAGGCTGGCTGTGCCCTGACTCTGACATATGGAAATGCAATCTGGAAATCAGAAGACAAGCATGTCAAATTTCTGGATGATAGCATGGGATAAATGTTCTTGAAGGAGTTTAGGGGGAAGGATCAAAAGATAAAGAGCAAGAATAGGAATCCTGTCACAAGCAAAACACATCTCTTCTGCTTTCCACCTTTCAGGCTCCCATATGTGTGGGTTCCAAATAAATACAAAACATTCTGAAGCTTACTTCTAGTTTTAAGTGCTCTGTGGGCCAAAACACTGAGCTTAGCGAAATATACTATTTAATCGATGAGTCTCCACAATAATTGTAATTGGTTTTACAATTAATATTTATCTATATCTTATTTCTGGATTTATTATGCTTTGTGTGATTTTTGCCTTCTATTTTATGTTAAATGTGCTTTGATTTGTACTGTATTATGTTGTGAGCCACTTTGGGTCCCGTTACGAAGAAAAGCGGGATATAAATAAAGATGTGTTGTTGTTGTTTTTGTTATAAGCCACAGTTAAAGTGGTGTCAAACTGCATTAATTATACAGCGTAGATGCATCCTTGGACTTGTTCCTTCCTCTCATCAGGCTTTTGGGCCTAATCAAGTCTGCGTTCCCCAACATTCCCTTCTACACACCCATTACATGTGTTTTAACTCTGAATGCATTGTTTTTAAATGTTTTCAATGTTTTAATGTACTTTTAAATTCTATTTTAATATTTATTTAGGTGTATATTGTGTTCTAAGACATCAAATCATTGCCTGTATATAAAGCCACCTTGAGTCCCCTTCAGGGTGAGAAAGGCGGGGTAGAAATGTCAATAATAAATAAATAACATTGCTTTTTCTAAAAACTCTTGGGTGTGATTAAAAAGGAAGGAACGTATGGGATCAAACAGCAGGTTAAAAAATACTACAGTTAACGAAGTCAAAATGTTCTCTGAAGAGAGAGAAATAACATGGACAGAATAGACAGGTTCGTATTCTGCAAAAATGACACGCAGATCAATAAGTATCAGCAAATCCGAAACGAAGAATATGCACATTTATAAACAGCACATTAAAGTCAAAGTAGGTACAGTGTTCCCTCACTTATTGCAGGGATATGTTCCAGGACCTCCCGCAATAAGTGAAAAATCACGATGTAGGGACGCTCTATTTATTTTAATATTTATACATTATTTTAGTAGTTATAAACTATTTTAAGTCTTTATAAACTTAAAATAAAGGCTAGAGGGAGGGAGGACTGCAGAGGGAAAGCGCCTCGGAGAGCGGCAGCAGCAAAAACCGTGAAATAGCTAAAATACCGCAATATATATTTTAAATTAATATTTTTTGAAAACCGTGAAACAGCGAGTCCGCAAAAAAACAAACTGCAAAGTAGAGAGGGAACACTGTACGTTGGTTGGTTAGTTGGTTGGTACCACAAATGCTCCTCCTTAGTGTGATGGATCTGGACTAAACCTGGCATACGGACCCTTCATTCTCCAACTCTAAATAACTGAGGGTGTTTAAACAAACAAACAACAAACAAACAATGCTTTCGGGTCCAGAGCAGAGGGAAAGAAAGATTCCATCACTAATAAATCAGAAGTAGCAAGACAAGAGTTGCATGGCCAATTTCCCAAATGGAACGCCAGCGTCTTGCTACTTCTGATTTATTAGTGATGGACGCCCACTCATTCCTTTGGATATAGGTCTTGAAAAAGCTAACCTCAGCGAAACGGGTAGGCCTAACGAATGTAGTCCCGTCGACTGACCACGTGAATTACCCTTACCCCCCGTCAGGGTTGTCTACCCTTCATGCCTGCTTCCCCTCAGTGGGAACATTATTTGTGGATAATGAGCAACAACCAATGAGGACCGGGTTTCTCTTTATATTCAAACATTTATTTACTTTGATACACAAAATGATGGAGCTGGCTACAGACAATTAATATCTCTTTAATTTGGAATACTCTTAAATGTTCCGGAACGTGTTTAAACCAACCGCCAGAACAGGCTACGTACTTTAACTACACCGTGGTGCGTTTGCGCAGTTTACGTAACTGCCCGCCAGACACATTCCTCACTGTGAAGTCCCAGAATATATACTAAAACGCCCACAATTACTGTGTTATTATTTACCAGCCTTTATATGGTGATTTCACAACGCCAAAGACTGATTTTGAGACACTATTTCATTGCGGAGCATCCATTTAGGTTACTTCCGTAGCCTTCTCCCCTCCCAGCCTCCTCTTGCCGGAAAGGGCGATTTTCCTTCATTTTCACGGCATCCAGCCCTCATTGCGGAGCCACCAAGAAGTGGTAGGCGAACTAGAATATACTTGGTGCTATATAGGCACTGGCAGTGGATTAATAATTGCTGTGAATCATTTAGATATATGTTTAAATGTTGGTATACATACGACGTGTATTGAAAATAACCATTGTTGAATGTGCTAGACACCTGTTTATGTTGCCAACACCATGCTATGCATATGCCCTGTGCCTTATAGCTAACTGTAATTTATGTATTACTAGCTTGGGGACCTGGCCCTGCCCGGGTTATTTGAGAAAGGCATTGTTTGCCAGTGCTTCCAGTTTAATGTAGATCCAATATCAGCTGAATTCAGTAGGTGTGGGTGAACTACAACTCCCATATGGAAGTCCTATCACCCATGGTCCATGCTCCTTCAATCTGCACCACCATGTAGAGTGGGTCATGGGGGCTCTGTATGCCTAGTGTGATTGTGAACAGTCATTGGTGTGGGTTGTAGTGGTCCCAGAAAGTGAGTGAAGGCACTGAAAATCCCATCATCCATGGTCTGTCATCCTTCAAACTGCACCAGTATGTAGAGTGTGTTGTGGGGGCTCTGTCTGCCAAGTTTGGTCTTGTTCTGTCATTGTTGGGAGCCAAAAAGTATTTTGGCCTTAAACTCCCACCATGCCTGACTGCCTCAGGCCTTTTCCTTACCCCCCCCCCCCCCTGCCACTTTAGAATGTCGGAATATTGGTGGTGCTGGCCAATCAGAGTCTATTATGCAAATTCTCCCACAGTGGGAGCCAATCAGAAAGCTGCCACATATCCGCCCTACGCACCTCCGCATACATATATACATACAAACATTCTCTTTTATTATATGTATAGATATAGATTAATTGTTGGTGTATTTCACATGTGATTTGTGGTATCTACATGATGCAAATTGTGGTATAATATTGCTGGAAGTTTATTATTATGTACTGCTAATATACTTGACATTGAGATGAAAATTGCCAATTTATGTGTATGCCTTAATACTTTTGTTGTGAGGAAATATTATATATGAACAACAGTGCTCTTAACTTTGACTGAACAGAGTAAATAAATATATTTTGTACTTTGAATAGAACTCAGCCTATGTGCAGTGATTCTATAGAATGCATTATATCGCCATCTACTGGAACTAACTAGTACATGTTTCAGTCAAACTTCACAATAATTGATGTTATTTGGATGGTTTATATATGTACTGTACTACCAACCCCTGTTTTTGTGTGTTTTGGACATAGAGTTTCGCCATCCAGGGTAGGCAACTGGACATCCCCACTACCCAGGCGGCCCAACCAAAGGATCTCCGACTTCGCTGGATTCACCCTCAACCTGCTGGCACGCAGCCATCCAGTCACGGCCTCGAAGCATAGATGGAAATTATTGGGTACGGCCGTCCATCCTTAGAACAAGCTGGGTGTCATCTGCATATTGATAACACTCGAGTCCAAAGCTTCGCACCAGCTGAGCAAGTGGTTTCATGTAGATGTTAAATAACAAAGGGGAGAGAATCTAATCAAAATCTAAATATCTTTAAAGACCTCAAATCAAAATCACTTAGAGCAGGGCTGCCCATTAGGTCGATGGCGATCAACCAGTTGATCGCAGGGCTGGAACTGGTCGATCGCGTAGACTGGAGGAGGGACCGACCGAGCAGCGTAACCTGGAGGGAGGAAGCAGGGAGAACTGCCCTCCTACTTCTCCCCTCGCCTGCTTCCATTGCTCATAGCTATAACATGCATTGGCTTAGCTATAACGCGCCTTGGCCCCTTTCATAGGGCCAAGACCGGAGGGAAGCCCCTCCGCTCCTTGCCCCATGGAAGGAGCCAGTGTGCATTAGCTATAACATGCATTGGCTCCTTCCATGGGGCCAGGATCGGAGGGATCGGAGAAGCAGGGAAGGGAGGCTGTGAAGTCCCTGCCTGGGTGAGGAGGCCCTGGAGCGCTTCCTGGCCGCCTTCCTCGCTGCCAGCCGGCACGGCTTGACTCTGCTCCACAAGGTAAGTGAACTATAAATCCCAGCAACTCCAACTCCCAAATGTCTCGGTCTATTTCCCCCAGATTTCCCCAGTGTTCACATTTGGGCTTATTGAGGATTTGTGCCAAGTTTGGTCCAGATCCGTCATTATTTGAGTCCACAGTGCTCTCTGGATGTAGAACTACAACTCCCAAAATTCAAGGTCAATACCCAGCAAACCCTTTCAGTACTTTCTGTTGGTCTCACGAGAGTTCAGTGTGCCAAGTTTGGTTAAATTCCATCATTGGTGAAGTTCAGGATGCTCTTTGATTGTGGGTTAACTAGAAATCCCAGCAACTACAACTCCCAAATGACAAAATCAATTGCTTCTAACTACAAGAAAGGAGATTCCCCCTGAACATGAGGAAAAACTTCCTAACTGTGAGAGCTGTTCAGCAGTGGAACTCTCTGCCTCAGAGTGTGGTGGAGGCTCCTTCTTTGGAGGCTTTTAAACAGAGGCTGGGTGGCCTTCTGACTTAGAGCCACAAAGGGACTATATGGCCTCCAGCGGATGGATATTTTCTAGAGATGTATCCTGTTGCTAAGCAACTAGCCAGCGGAGGGATATGACAGGGGGAAATATCACTAGCCGGAACTATGTCAGCAGCGGAAGAATATTGCACTTTGTCCACTTAAGGCGGACGGATACCAGTCGCAAACGTCAGGCCCGCCTTCCCTCCCTCCCTCTCTCGCAGAAATACCTGAGCGGCGGGGCCTTAAAAGGCGATAATCCCGTTTATGAAGGGGCGGTTCTCGAAGCCAAAAGGCCGCGCCAGGTACCGACGGCGCTCTGTTGCTGCGAGGAGGTCGAAAGGCGGCGGCGGGCGTGAATCAACACATCTTGCGAAGAACGAGCCTCGTCGGCCACCGTTGCCTTAGGTAGTGCGCACGCGCAGGAACTCATTTCTCAGCCCGCGTTCGGAGAGCCATTCGCTTCGGTTGGGCGCATGCGCAGTCCGACTCAAAAAGCACTGCGCTTTGTAGGCGAGTTCTCCGATCCCCAGGCTCACTTGTGCGCATGCGCCAACAGATCCTGCTTGTTGACATTTCCATTGTGAGCTTTTTTAAGTCTATTCCTATTAATGGCAACTGTATCCCAGGAATGTCTTTGGCAAGATTAGTTCAGAAGGGGCTTGCCTTTGCCTTCCTCAGAGGCTGAGAGTGTGTCACTCATTGCTGAAAGGATTTGAATCCTGGGGTGCATCTACACCGGGCATGGGCAAACTTTGGCCCTCCAGGTGCTTTGGACTACAACTCCCACAATTCCTAACAGCCTACCGGCTGTTAGGAATTGTGGGAGTTGAAGTCCAAAACACCTGGTGGGCCAAAGTTTGCCCATACCTGATCTACACTGTGGAATTGATGCAGTTTGACACTATTTTAGCAGATATGGCTCACTGCTATGGGGTCTTGGGAGTTGTAGTTTGGTGAGGCACTCTCGAGAACAGTACGTGTGGAAAAGATCTTAGGAGTCCTCGTGGACAACAAGTTAAACATGAGCCAACAATGTGATGCGGCAGCAAAAAAAGCCAACGGGATTTTGGCCTGCATCAATAGGAGTATAGTGTCTAGATCCAGGGAAGTCATGCTGCCCCTCTATTCTGCCTTGGTCAGACCACACCTTGAATATTGTGTCCAATTCTGGGCAACACAATTGAAGGGAGATATTGACAAGCTGGAATGTGTCCAGAGGAGGGCGACTAAAATGTTGAGAACAAGCCCTGTGAGGAGCGGCTTAAAGATCTGGGGATGTTTAGCCTGCAGAAGAGAAGGCTGAGAGGAGACATGATAGCCATGTATAAATATGTGAGGAAAAGTCATAGGGAGGAGGGAGTAGATTAGGATGCGGAACAATGGCTTCAAACTACAAGAAAGGAGATTCCATTTGAACATTCTGAACTTCCTGACTGTGAGAGCTGTTCAGCAGTGGAACTCTCTGCCCCGGAGTGTGGTGGAGGCTCCTTCTTTGGAAGCTTTTAAACAGAGGCTGGATGGCCCTCTGTCGGGGGTGCTTTGAATGCAATTTTCCTGCTTCTTGGCAGGGGGATGGCCCATGAGGTCCATAGCAGTTAAAAGTGTGTTGCAGTCTGCATTAATATATGCACCCTTGTTTTTCCCTCCCCCTTCCCCCCTTCTTTCCGTGTAAACCCCTCCCCTCCACCTCCCCTTTTTTCTCCCCCAACCCCCAAATCAAATTTCCCCCTCCCCTTTTTATGTAAAACATAAAATTTTCAATAAAAATTCACACATATATATATATATGCATCCACATTTTCGACCAACCTTTTGAAGCTCTTGTGTAGCCATATAACCCAGAATATCAAGACAGAAGACAATTCACTATATATATATATATATATATATATATATATATATGCACCTACTTTTTGACCAACCTTTTGAAGCTCTTGTGTAGCCATATAACCCAGAATATCAAGACAGAAGATAATTCACAATATCTGCATTGAACTGGGTTATCTGAGGGCCCTTCCACACAGCCATATATCCCAGAATAGCAAGGTAGAAAATCCCACATCTTCTGAGCATGGACCCACATAACCCAGTTCCAAGCACATATTGCGGGATTTTCTGCCGTGTGTAAGGGCCCTTAGTCTTCACTACCATATAATCTAGTTCATGTGGATTTTATACAGCTGTATTGAAGGGGCCAAAGCCATATACAGTGTTCCCTCACTTATTGCTGGGGTTACGTTCCAGGACCTCCCGTAATAAGTGAAAAACCGCAATGTAGGGATGCTCTATTTATTTTAATATTTATACATTATTAGTTATACACTATTTTAAGTCTTTATAAAAAAATAAAGTGAAGGAAAGGCCCTTCAAGGCTGGAGGGAGAGAGGACTGAGGAGGGAAAGCTCCTTGGAGAGCGGCAGAGGCAAAACCCCACAAAACAGTGAAAATACCATGATATATATTTTAAATAATTTTTTTGGAAATCCAAGAAACAGCGAGTCCGCAATAAGCGAACTGCGAAGTAGCGAGGGAACACTGTACTGTGCCTTCAGCTCTGGCAAAAAGGTTAGAAGAAGTGGAAGAGACCACATGGGTCATCTAGTCCAACCCATGCAGGAAAAGCACAATCAAAGCACCCCTGACAGACGGTCATCTAGCTTCTGTTTAAAAGCTTCCAAGGAAGGAGCTTCCACTATATACTGATAAAATAAAGGGAGCACAAGCAGCGAAATAATTTTAGACCAAAAACGGGCAACAGCAACCGCATTGTCTATAGCTTTAAACAGTTCTTTCTCTGTGCATGAGGCAGGAGATAGTTGGCAAACATACAGATGCTGAGTTGTTCTGCTCCACAGTCGCACAAGGTGGAGGATTCTTCTAGGTCAGTGGTTCTTGACCTGTGGGCCGAGGACCACCAGTGAACCACGAGGATGAAAATCTGGTCCGTGAGCTTCCTCTTTATTTATTTTATTTCTTACAATTTCACCTCCACGGTGCCTTAAAACAAACAACATCAGTTAAAACGTAAGTTAAAAATTAAAACATAATAAGCATAATATTAAATATGGTTTTCTGTGGGCGAGCAGATGGTGACTACTGGATGACATTAGTTCTGTATCAGAAAGTAGAGCTGATGTGTTCTATCCAATGCAGTTTTCTGAATTAGCAACCCAAATCACCAAATCGAATCTAAAGTTTACCAAAAACTGTTTTGCAACCCATTTTGGTACTAATGTTGGAGAGTGGTCCCTAGTCGAGTAGTTCCTGGTGGAAAAAAAAGGCTGGGAACCACTGTTCTAGTTAGTACCATTTAGCCAGGTTGTCTTTTGATCTGGGGTTTGGGACAGGTGGGTGACACGTGTGTGGGTATAATATTAAGGTGTGAGGGTGCAGTTTGTTTCCTTAGTTTGCCTTGCCAAATAGTCAAAATAATTATCCTTCCTAAAGTTGTGAAATCAACTTCCAAAAGCCAAAAAGGCCTCTGTCTGCTGTGTGTGTCCTTAGTTTATTTGTGTTGCCACTGAGGAGACACTACAAATCACATACTTTAAAGTCTTGCGTATTGCGCATCGCGTCCGCCGTTAACGAAACGAATAGGAAGTTTCAGAAAGTTCTAAAAGTTCCAATTTTTCTCCTGAAAATTCGGAATTCAATTCCGAATCGAACCACCAGCGCCCCCTGCATCCGAAATGAATTTTGAACCATTTTAAAAAATCAAACAAGCCTAATAGATATATATGATTCACGCACACACATATGTATATGACAGTTATAGTATCATAGATTTGAAAGGGACCCCTAAAGAATTCTATGTTGCATATTCCAGAGTAGGCAAAGCAGACAATCTACATCAACACTGACAAAGAAACAAGACATACTGTTTACCCACAAGCATAAAGAAATTACATATATTAGAAATCAACATTTTCTTATTACTTTATTGCCCAGATTGACAGACTGGGCCACAGCAATGTGTGGCAGGGGACGGCTTGTGTGTGTGTATATATTCCTTCGTCACAGATTGTTAATTTCCTGAACTCAAATGAGAGATATACAGGTACACGTGCCTGCCTAGGGTTGTCACTTTTTGATAAAAGAATAAGGGACAGGTACCTAAAAATAGGGAATTTGTCACAAAAATAAGGGACACTTCATTAAAAACTTGAAAATCCCTCTTTCCTTCCTTCCCTCTCTCTCCCTCTTTCCTTCCTTCCCTCCCTCTTTCCTTCCTTCCCTCCCTCCCTCCCGCCTTCCTTCCCTCTTTCCCTTCCCTCCCTTTCCTTCCTTAACTCTCTCCCTCTTTCCTTTCTTCCCTCCTTTCCTTCCCTCCCTTTCCTTCCTTCCCTCCCTCTTTCCCTTCCTCCCTTCCCTACCTCTTTCCTTTCTTCCCTTCCTTTTCCCTTCCTTTTTCCCTCCCTCCCTCTTCCTTCCTTCCCTCCTTCCCCCTCCCTTTCTCCTTCCTTATCTTTTCTTTCTTCCCCTTCCCTACCTCTTTTCTTTCTCCTTTCCCTCCCTTTCCTTCCCTCCCTCTTTCCTTCCTTCCCTCCCTCTTTCCTCTCCCTTCCCTCCCTCTTTCCTTCCTTAACTCCCTCTTTCCTTCCTTCCTTCCTTAACTCCCTCCCTCTTTCCTTCCCTCCCTCTTTTCCTTCCTTCCCTCCCTCCATCCCTTTTGGAGGAAGAGGGGAGAGTGATTCTGTGTGTCCAAAGCCCCCTCCAAAGTGGCTACTAGGAGGGAATCTGGCTGAGATTACACTAGAACTACATCTCCCGGCAGGCCTTGCGCGGTGGCTCCAGCTTCCGGTCGGATGCGAAGCGCTCCAAAAAGAAGGGAAGGGGCGGGGTCTTGTTGGCGGCGCGCGAAGGGAAGCTTCTCGGGGCGCGAGGTGGGCGGGAACTTCCGGTCCTAATCCTCCGAGGAGCCTCAGTAGCAGCATCATCATCATGCGGGAAGGCTTGCTGGGCCGGGCCGGAGCCGTGACTAGGCCATCCGGATACGCCTCGGTAGGTCGAGGGGGAACGAGGCGAGGAAGCGCAGGAGGAGGAGGGAAGGGACCTCGGGGGCTTCGTTCTTCTGCGGGCCTCAGGGCGGGCCTGGGATTTGCCCTCGTTTCCTTCGGGTGGAATAAGGATTTAGGTGGACTACCCTCTCAGTGGGTGTGCTTTCCAACCCTGGCTGTGGGTTGGAGTCATTGCTTTGGAAGCCATTCAGTGCAATCCTATTCTGTCAGACAGGAAACATACAAACAAAGCACTCCCGACAGATGAGCATCGGGCTCAAATCCTCCATCGTCGTTTTAGGCTATGCTTCTAGGCCAGGCCTGGGCAAAGTTGGGCCTACCAGGAGTTTTGGACTCCAGCTCCCAGCATTCCTAGCAGCCTCAGGCCCTTTCCTTTTCCCCCTCAGCCGCTTAAGCTGGGAGTGCTAGGAATGCTGGGAGTTGGAGTCCAAAACTCCTGGTAGGCCCAACTTTGCCCAGGCCTGTTCTAGGCTCTGCCTTGGGAACTAAATTCATTTGAGTTGGGAGAGAGCCCAACTGCCACCCCAGTCTGCCATGCAGGGAAGGCACAGTCAAAGCTTTCCTGGCAGATGGCCGTCTAGTTGAGGTCCTCCCGAGCTTGGCAATCTTCCAACCTTCCGAAGCATTGCACTGTTTGAAATCCTTTCTGAAGTTTGGTTTGAATCTCCCCCCCCCCCCTTTTGAATTTATTATTTAGCCTTTTTGTCCTCTGTCTAGACCAGGCATGGGAAAACTTTGGCCCTCCAGGTGTTTCGGACTCCAACAATTCCTAACAGCCTACCAGCTGTTAGGGACTGCTCACAACCTCTGAGGATGCCTGCCACAGATGCAGGCGAAACGTCAGGGGAGAATGCTTCTGGAACATGGCCATACAGCCCGAAAAAACTTACAGCAACCTAGCCTACTGGCTGTTAGGAATTGTGGGCGTTGGAATCCAAAACACATGGAGGACCAAAGTTTGCCCGTGCCTGGTCTAGGCAGTCCCCAAGTTATGAACAAGATAGGTTCTGTAGGTTTGTTTTTAAGTTGCATTTGTATGTCAGTTATAATGGGTACGTTTTTAAGTGTAGGGAAGGCTGAACACCCCTGTGGGGTTTGTGTTGCTGGCTGTGGCCCTGTTCAGAAGATGTTACCTCACTTTCTTTCCCTGTGATTATTGGATTTTGAGAAACATGGCGTAGTAAGGAAACAAGGATTGGTGATAAAGCCTCAGGCTTTATAATCCACATTATCTGACTTGAACTGTATTATATGAGTCTACATTGCATATAATCCGGTGGCGCAGTGGGTTAAAGCACTGAGCTGCTGAAGTTGCTGACCAAAAGGTCGCAGGATCGAATCTGGTGAGTGAGTCTCCTTCTCTCCGTTTTCTTTTCCCTAAGCTAAACAGACCCAGTTCCCTAAACCACTCATCATAGAGTTTCCAGACCTTTGATCATTTTGGGCACTCTCCTCTAGATATATTCCAGTTCACTTTGAATTGTTGTGACATAGTGCCTTATCACAGAGTTGGAAGAGATCTCAAGGGCCACCCAATCTTCTTTCAACAGATAGCCATCTAGCTTCTGTTTAAAAATCCCCAGATGAAGAGACTCCACCACCATCTAAGGCAGTGGTTCTCAACCTGTGGGTCCCCAGATGTTTTGGCCTTCAACTCCCAGAAATCCTAACAGCTGGTAAACTGGCTGGGATTTCTGGGAGATGTAGGCCCAAACACCTGGGGACCCTTTGGTTGAGAAACACTGGTTTAGATGGTACAAAGCAAGAGAGCATATTTTGGCAGCAATGGCATATTGCTTCAATCCACAGGAGGACCTGGTCCAGCAATGTGCACACTTTGGGCAGGCCTCTTGGCAACAGAGTTATTAGAACTGTACTGGCATGTTAGAAAGGCAGTGACAAACAGGTTTAAGATTTGTTGCCTAAGAAAGACCTATGGGGTCATCAAAAGTCCACAAGTGACTAGAAGTCCATACACGATGTACCTTCTCTTTGGCCATTTTCCAAAGTGAAGGGTAGAGTAGTCTTGTGGACCTCAACTATTTGGGGATTGAGATTTGCCATTCAAGACCTATAAACAGAATTCCAAGGTTCTCTGACTGGCAGTTTGAGCAGCAGGAGAAAAGAAACCCCAGTAGAATGAAAGGAGGGCTCTTGATTATTTATGGCTGGTATTTGTTTTGGGGGCAGTTCTTGTCCTGTCAAAATTGGTGGGGTGGCATCATTGGCAAACAGTTTTGCCGGCACAGGGGTTTAACCCATTTCTCCACTGGGGGCTACTAGAGTTTGAAGATAAGGGAGGTGGTAATTAATCAGTGGTGTTTCTCCTCATTTTAGGGCACAATGGATGCAGTGGCAGGAATTGAAGTTGGAGCTGAAATTGAAGTGACAGAAGATGGAATGCTGGAGGAGTTGCCTTTACATTTGGTAGGGAGTGTGAAATACCCAAATCTTTGCATTTATAGAAGCAGTATAATGTCTGCCTTTTTGCGTGTGGCAGGAAAGGAAATTCTTTTCAAAGCCTTTCCTCAGAAATATTGCCAAAAGTTGACTATGAATTATTTTATTTTAGAATGAGGAACAAAATATTGAAAGCAAGATATTCATATATTTACCCCCTTCTTTAGTTCTAAAAACAGATAGCCCTGTGTACAATATCTTACATTGCTGTAATTCTTGGTCTTGTCTTCTCTCGGTTCTTATTATGAGAAGGAAGGTTTTTTTTAAAGAATAATTTTTATTGGTTTTTTAAAGTGAAAAATTAGAAGTTACAGCGAAAGTGGGGGGAAAACATGTGGTTAAGTTGAAAGTCGGAAAGGCTAGGGGTATAGAAAAATAAAATAGAGAGGTATTCAAAAGAGAAAGAAAGAGAAGAAGAAAATAACACCCACTAAAACCTAAGGAAAAATAAATAAATAAAAACATCAGTTGATATGTTGACTTCCCATTGAAGGAAGGTTTTATGTCTGTTTGGTAATATGGAGGACTAGAAACAAAAGTAAGCCAAGGAACTGTCAAACACATATGTGGACAACTGAAAGAGAAGTGGTTAATCAGGCACAGGATAGAATCTAGATATCAGGAGGAAAGAGGTCAGTATTTAAAGCCATGGGAAAGAAAATATGCTTTCTAGGTTTCCCCCCCCCCCCAAAAAAAAACAACATAACTTTACAAATAATGAACAATTCAATATTAGCATTCTCAAAGTTGAAAATCACTTAGTTGCTTCAGGAATGTAAAATGCATTGTTTGGCATGAAATTATGTTTGATATCTCGAGAGTGCACTTCATTCAGAATTACAAACAGATTTTTAAAATGGGGTGCATATTCATGAACTGTAAGGAATGCCTTCAGTTCTGTACATGGTTCTACATAAACACTCTGCCAGTACATGGCTTTTAGAAATTATTTTTTTGGGGACAGTCAGTGTGAGAACAACTTGCCTTTAACTGTTTTTTAAAAGAAAATATTTTGTCATCCATTTTTTCAACATTTCTAGAACAAAGTCTTTGGTGTGTGTTTGTGGGGGGAGGGTGTTGTTTCTGCATTTTTGCAATTTTCCTCCAGGCCTTCATGTCTTTAGATGAGAGTTCTGTCTCCAGCCTACCCCCGGAAATCTGAATATTTTATTTATTTCTATCTGTTGGGCCTTACTGTTTGCCTGTCCACTTTCTGAGATTAAACTTGAATGGATTAGTACATGGATTAATGCCTTTTTGACATCAAACCTAGGCATTGAAAGTCTTGCCACAGCCATGTTTATTTTATGTCCTGCTTTCTGTATAAACAGGACTGATTGGGTATGTGTGAACCAAATATTTGTGCACAAGGTTATTCCGTCAGTTTTGTATTAATTGACTTCTGCCTGCATATTTTGGTAATTATCTTAATTCTCTAATGCAGTGTTTCCCAACCTTTTTTGAGCCGTGGCACACTTTTAACATTAAAAAAATCCGGGGGCACACCACAAACCAAAATGACACTCTAACACAGTAAAGAACGGCTGGGGGATGTTGGCCTGCTGGGAGCAGCTGATGGGAGTGCCGAAGCCAGGGGAGGAGCCAGGCCACACCATGCCCCTCCCCCTGGCTTCAGTTCTCCCACAGCTTCGCCAGCCTTGAGCTGGCTCTGCCACCGCTGGCTTGGCACTGCCCCCTCAAGGCTGGCAAAGCTGTGGGAGCGCTGAAGCTGGGGGAGGGGTGGAGCCAGGCTGCGCCATGCCCCGCCCCCTCCCGGCTTCAGTTCTCCCACAGCTTCGCCAGCTTTGAGGGGGCAAGCCAGCATTGTGCTGGCTCTGCCATCGCTGGCTTGGCACTGCCCCCTCAAGGCTGGCAAAGCTGTGGGAGCGCTGAAGCTGGGGGAGGGGTGGAGCCAGGCTGCGCCATGCCCCGCCCCCTCCCCCGGCTTCAGTTCTCCCACAGCTTCGCCAGCTTTGAGGGGGCAAGCCAGCATTGTGCTGGCTCTGCCACCGCTGGCTTGGCACTGCCCCCTCAAGGCTGGCAAAGCTGTGGGAGCGCTGAAGCTGGGGGAGGGGGTGGAGCCAGGCTGCGCCATGCCCCGCCCCCTCCCCCGGCTTCAGTTCTCCCACAGCTTCGCCAGCTTTGAGGGGGCAAGCCAGCATTGTGCTGGCTCTGCCATCGCTGACTTGGCACTGCCCCCTCAAGGCTGGTGAAGCTGTGGGAGTGATAAAGCCGAGGGGAGGAGGGTGGAGCCAGGCTGCGCCATGCCCCGCCCCCTCCCCGGCTTCAGTTCTCCCACAGCTTCGCCAGCTTTGAGGGGGCAAGCCAGCATTGTGCTGGCTCTGCCATCGCTGGCTTGGCACTGCCCTCTCAAGGCTGGTGAAGCTGTGGGAGTGCTAAAGCCGAGGGAGGGGCGGAGACAGGCTGCGTCATGCCCCCCCTTCGCCCGGCTTCAGCTCTCTCAGAGAGGAGGAGCATGAGCGGTGGACGGGCTTCAGTAGGCAGGGCTGCTCCTCCTCCGCGCGGCATCAACAAGCAAGGGGCGAGAGTCATGGCAGATTGGAGGCTGTTTGGGGAAACTACCGAAGGAGGCGGTGCCCCGGTCCCTTTTTTTTCTTTTTTTCCCCATCCCTTCCTCCTCCTCTCCCAATCAGCAGGAATTCGGCAAGAGGAGGGGGGAAGGAAGGGGGGCAGAGAGCTGTTCGCGCGGCACACCTGCTGATTGCTCACGGCACACTAGTGTGCCACGGCACACTGGTTGCTCTAATGTATTGGGGGGTTGTTGTCTGCTTTGGATTTTGCTTTTAAAAGGTGTTTAATACTGATAAACAGAGGGACATGGGACTATTCAGTCCCTCCTGGACATTTGGGAATCTTATTTAGCAACTCCTTAGACTTCTGGGAATTGGATAATGTTGCAATGTGTAATTCTAAATTAAATGTACAGTGATACGAAACTGAAAGAATGAGGGTTGGATTGAATAGAACAATGAACTCGGGCATCATTCTGTGATTTCTCCCTCCCTCCCCTCAATTTTTCACAGCTCTGTCAATAAGACAGACTGTTGCACAGATGGATATTCGCCAGCAGCGATAGATCACTACTGACAGGCAGGTGGCAAGTTTGAAGCCCGAGTCAGATTAAGCATCTGACCATTAGCCTAAGCTCACTGTCCACCTAAGCAGTTTAAAAACTGCTGAGTGGTGAGTAGAGAATTTAGACACCGCTTTAGCAAGGAGGTATTTTACAACACCACAAAATGCTGGCAATTAAAGAACAAAAGGAGGGAAATTCTACAATAATAAAGGTTCCATCTGTCTTGTATGTCTAAAATGGCATTGAATGTTTGCTGTATATGTGTGCATTGTGATCTGCCCTGATTCTCCTTCAGGGTGAGAAGGGCGGAATATAAATGATAAATAAATTTAGTGGATGCTCCTCCCACGCATTCTGCTAATAGCTTTCATTTTCCCTCTCTTGTACTAGGAAAATGCCAAAAATTACCTTTCCTGGGAATCTTTGGACGTGTCCAGCAGTGACGATGATGGAGAGGCCTATTTCAGCTTCTGCTTGCCTGTTAGACGTCCATCCCGGCCTGTACAGCGACCACCAGTTCGGCGCCAGCAGGTTCCACGTGTGCCACCCCAGAGGCCACCAGCCCCCCCCTCTGCCGTGAAGCCACTTGATTATGATAACTGGTTGCCTCCCTTGTACCCCTGCCCATTGGTCCAAGACATTCCCTCTCCCCCAATGCTTGGCGCTTACCAGTGCCAGAAGTGCCTGCAGGTGTTCATGGAAGAGTGGCACTATCTCCAGCACTTCCAAGATCACATTCAGGAGGAGATCCAGCAACAGCAGGCAATTCTGCTGCAGCAGGCAGTTCTGCAGCAACAACAGCAACAACAACAGCAACAGGCCGTGCAACAACAGCAACAGCAGGCAGTGCAACAACAAAAACAGCTGCTGCAGCAACAACTTCAACCTCGGCCTCACTCTCCACTGCGGAAACTGCGCTGCTTGGAGTGTGGCAAGCGGTTCCTGCACCCCGAGCACTTTGCTCGCCACACCAAGTGGCACATGAAACTTGTACGCAAGGGTATCAAAGTTTGCCACAGGAAAGGAAGCCGGCGCTCCTCCCAGATTTCCTATGTTTACAAGCCCCTTAGTGAAAACCCATCTGTTGCAGAGAGGGATGCTTCTGGCCTTCCAGATTCCCAAGAAAGTCAGAAGCAGCCAAAGGGTGTCTTGAAGGCCAACAAGCGAAAGGCCCTCAAGCACCATAAAAAAATGCTTCCCGAGGCTTCACAGGCTGAGGGTCAGCTCGGATCCACCTTCCCAGGAAATTCTGTTGCCATCCTGGATGGAGAAGGAGGTGTCAATCTCCTGCAGCCATGGCAGAAGCAGGAGGCCATTTTAGAAGGGCAGGTGGCGAGGACGGTCTACCAGTCAGCCGTCCTAAATGCTGATAATCAGATTATCATCCTGGATGATGCTGGGGCAGAAGCTGTGGCTGTTGCACCAGATCATCGCTACACAGAGTTACGGGCTGCTGTTTTTGAAAGCCAGGGGAACGTGAATGAGGTGAGGCCCCTCTTCCTCCAGGCTGAAGAGCAAGCAACTCTCCTGGGCAGCCAAGCAGGCTTGAATTCCCTTCAGTTAGGCAACATAAAGGACCAGGCAGTCATTGGAGCTGACTGGGCAGGCCAGAATCCTTGTACCCTTTTTAGGACTGTTCTCCTGCAGGCTGAGGAGCAGGCAGCCACGGTGGACAGCCAAATGGAGCCCAGTCCCCTTCAACAGGTGATCATCAAGACCTCAGACGGGTCGCCCACTTTTTACTTGGACTCAGGCCCTCACCTGTCTTCTCTGGACCCAGCAACTGTCCATTTTGTCCCTGTGGATCAAGAGTCTCAGTTTGTAACGGTTCCATATGGAAATGCATTGACCTTGGAGCCAACAGATGAAGGAGAGAAGACTTGGGAGTCCCAAACAACCTTTCAGTTGTCGGGTGACCTTCAAAACATGCAGCAGCAAAACAAACATCTGCCTCCTACTGTGACCACTGACCAGTCAACCAAAGGTCCAATGATTGTCCCTTTGGTGCCTGGTACTTCTGGGGACCACCCTGAGGTCTTAGACCTGGAGTACGATACAGGTGGTGGCATTCCGGTAGCCTCTGAGCCTTGGGAGGCTCCTGTGAGAACTGGACAGGAAGGTTATCACACTGAGGTGGTGGACGAGCATAACGTGGTTGTTGTGGAGATTGAAGAAGAGCAGTGCAGCCAAGGGTCTGTAGTGAGCCGCCCACGCAAACACTCCCGCAAGCGGGCCTTCCATAGAACTAGAAAATCCATAGTTAAAAAGCACCTTGGGTGTTTTAAGTGTCCTGACTGTAGTGTTCGTTTCAACCGGGTATCTCAACTCCGCACCCATCGGAAAGGGCCAAAGCGCCGAGGACGGAGCTACCTGTGCGAATGCGGTGCTTCGTTCCGTGGCCTGCTGCATCTCCTGCGTCACCAGCTCCAGCACCTGGCAGAAGCTCTCTTTATCTGCTCAACCTGCGGGAAGTCCCTCCAAGGCCACCAACATCTGGTGAAACATGGCACCTGCAACCCTGGCCCAGCCGTTTTCAGCTGCTCTTGCGGAGTCAGCTTCCGACGCTTGCCTCGTTACCTCTGGCATCATGTGAGGAGCCAGAAACCCGGCCTGAGGGTTTACACTCTCTCAGGTTTCCTCACTTCAGCGTGAAGTGGGACAATTGTCTTGGGGACCTGGGGTGAGAAGGAGGGAAACTATGAACCTCTTGACTAGATGTCTGGTTTTGGAAAGGGGATGGGACATGAGAATGCGAGGCCTTCTTCTGTGAAGCATTTAGTCAGAAATTGTTAACCATTTGTGAAGCATAAGGGATGGGAGTGTTTTGAGTTGATTTTTCCAGTGTTAATGAAGATGATGGTAATTAAAACAGTGATGATTCTGATCCCTTACATTCTCTCTTGACTGCTGCTGTGAAGTCTTGGGGAACAGAAAGCTCAGGGAAGCTTTTGTTGGGAAACTGAAGTCCGTAATGTGGACTGTGTTCATATAAATCAAAAAGGTGGGCAAATTGATGGCTTCCAAACGTAGTTGTGTTCGTCTGTCAGCATAAAAAGAAATCTGGTAGTATTTGATGAAGTATATTAGATCTGTGCAAGCTTGTGTTCCAGAGATCTTTTGGTTAGTCTCAAGATCCTTCAGCAGTGGTTACTAACCTTTTTTTGACCAGGAACCACTTTGACCAGGGACCACTCGCCAACAATAGTATGAAAAGTGTTACAAATTGATTTTTGGACAACTTAAGATTTGGTTTGGTTATTTGGGGTCAACTTTAGGTTAGGTTTGGTTATTTGCTAATTCAGAAAATTGCATTGGATAGACCACATCAGCTCTAGTTTCTGATACAGAACATATGCCATCCAGTAGTCGCCATCTGCTTGCCCACAGAAAAGCATATTTAATAAGCCTCTGAACTATAGGTGTGTTTCGCAAGACCAGTCACTTATTGCAACGGTGTAGGCCACGGATCATATTTTAGTTGGGAACCACTGTCCTACAGGATCCCTTCAAGTAGTGTTAGTCTGTGCCTTCCAGAATTCATCACTTTTTAACCGGGAGTTGGAACTCAACAGCAACTGGACAGCCCTCACATAAACTAAGAAATGAGCAACTTGACAATCTCCAGGGGTTGTTGCCATTTGTTCTCCACCAGACCTTAGCCAGCATTACCAATGATAAGATGATGCTGGGCATTGCAATATAATATCTTGAGGGCCCCTGATAGAAGGGTATGTCAACTGAAACAATTGGAAAACGAGATATGTTGTCTCAGTGTATGTCCACTTATGGATTGACTGAAAAGATAGTCCCAATTACTCAAAACAGTATAGTGTAAATGTTTATTATTTTTAATATAGGCACTTTAAAAAACAAGGTGGTAAAACATCCATGGAGAAAAATTCCCTCAAGTGAGGGAAAAACAGGGAATGTCTTTGAGGGAAGGGTAGTGGACATTTGGCTGAGGGTCACATGTCTCCAGGGACTATTCATTGAGCACCCCTTTCACCAGCTATTCCTTTCTCTCTGCTTTGCCAAGAAGGGAAGGCGATTCCATTGCCACCACTGATACGATTGCGGGCATAGGCTTGAAAATTCCTAAACTGTGTTCCTGTTCCAGTTTTACATTGGGGTTTGGTTTTTGTGCCAGGAGCCATTTGAGAAACTGCAAGTCGCTTCTGGTGTGAGTGAATTGGCTGTCTGCAGGGACGTTGCCCAGGGGATGTCCAGATGTTTTACCATCGTGTGGAAGGCCTCTCTCATGTCCCCGCTTGGGGAGCTGGAGCTGACAGAGGGAGCTCATCCGCCCTTTCCCTGGATTCGAACCGCTGCCTTGTCGGTCTTCAGTCCTGCCGGTACAAGGGTTTATCCCATTGTGTCACTGGGGGCAAATAAGTCCAATATACCCAATATAGGCAAATAAACCCAATATTAGTATCAAAAGTCTGATTGTACCAGGAGTTGACAGGTAATACACTGGGACAAACAACATGTGTTTGGAGCTGTAAAATGAATTTGGAAATAACAGGAACAAAATTTAGGATTTTCTGGTCTTTTTAATCAATGTGAATGCTCCTTGTGTCTTTTATTGACTTCTTCTTGCCTTTCCCCTCCTTTTCTTCTAAGCATATCTCAGTTTTGACTCTTCCCCACTGGTCTGTGTGTTTATGGGGTTTCCGCTCCAGTCTCCTTTTCCTTAGGCCTTCCCCACCTGTGGGAATAGGCTACGTGTGACCCTGAAACCACAGATTCCCCAACCCTGCTCTCATGACCCCTGTTGCAATATATGTCCATATATGTATCTCTCTTTAAAACTATTAGGCTGGATCCAGTCTAAGTTCGGTCATTCCATTGTCCTTTCCTGCTGTGCAAATTAATGCTGATTTGATTGCTCAATTAAGTTAAGGCCACCTACATTTAATAGACTAATGGGGTGACAACTCGAGTTTCTTCTGTACCTTTGTACATGTTTTTGCATAGGAAAAGTTGGGGTTGCCAATTTTTTTCTTAGCCCTGAAAAGCTCTAGAGCAGGCATGGGCAACCTTTAGCCCTTCAGGTGTTTTGGCTGTTAGGCCGTTAGGAATTGTGGGAGCTGAAGTCCAAAACATCTGGAGGGCCAAAGTTTGCCCATGCCTCCTCTCAAGGCTGCTTTGGGAAGGGAAAGCGTTTCTGATTACTATTTCTCCATGCCAATAACAGTATGCCGTTGATGCAGGTACTAAAGATAGAGGGATCCTGCCAAGAAAAAAAGTTGGCAACCCTAGAATTGTGTACTTTCTTTAAAGTGACTTGTGTGCAATCACAGCATCTGAAAGCATCCCAGAACCTCTGTTCTACTTTATAAAATCACAGTCTCTTTGCTGTGGAAATGAATAGAGATGTGATGGAGTAGACCTTGAAAAAAACCACTGTAGGAGGGATTGTGAACCTGTTTAAAAAGCTCATTCTCCTCATTAGAAAGTCAAAAGTTTATTATGGTAATTTTGAATTTCAAGCAGCAGCTACCAGGCAAGCTCTAAATGGGCATAAAAAGCCTCCTGTTGAGAATATATTGTGTGTGCAGATGAGGTCTTCTCTCTTTCCATCTACAACCGGGATGGAAAACCAGAGGCTCTTCAAACATTGCTGAACTGCAACTCCTGTCTTGTTTAAGCCATTGCCAAGATGTATAGGTTGAAAAGCCAACTTTCCCCAACTCTGCTCTGTTGCTGCTTCCATTTGCTTCATCCACTGCTGTCCTTTGAGTCTTTGCAACTCCCAACTTGTCACTTTTTAATCCGTTCTTTCATGGAGTTTGTGATAGAATTGGTGAGTGGCATTTTCCTCATCTCATGGGTGGAATGTGTCATTAATCCTGGCCCAGGGTGTCTGGCTTTTCTTAGGCTTCTGTGGTGGATTGTCAACTGAGCCAAGATTGCATAGAAATATATATTTTACAGGCCTGGATTGCCATCCTGAAGGACTCAGTATTGGCTTGCAAAATGAGGGTTCTTTATCCTGGGAGCTACTCTGTAAAGTAGGTGGTTCTACCTGCACACTAGACTAAGGTAAAGGTTTCCCCTGACATTAAGTCTAGTCGTGTATAAGTCTAGTCGTGTCCAACTCTGGGGGTTGGTGCTCATCTCCATTTCTAAGCCGTAGACATCTCCAAGGTCATGTGGCTGTTATGGTATGCTATGGCTGTTGTGTGGCTGTGAATCTAGGATGCGTGAGGATTTCCCTGATTATGGCAAAGGGCACACTGAATCTTTGTTGCAGTTCAAAATGGCACCATGTAAGATAGTCAAGAGAATTTGCCATCCAGGACCACAAATGACTATAACAGAATGGCAGGCAGTTCCTTTAAAAAGTGCTAACAGCTGCCACTCAGTCCCCATTGTGTTCTGACCATATAATCTCCCAACGGGCAAGAAACCAGTATTTTCCTGGTGTTTTAGCCTATAAGGTTTGTCAACTACCAGAATAGCCATTTGTAAGAACAATGGGAGCTATAATTAAACATAGGGAGTCATAGGGAGGAAGGAGCAAGCTTGTATTCTGCTGACCTGGAGACTAGGATGTAGAACAATGGCTTCAAACTACAGGAAAGGAGATTCCACCTGAACACGAGGAAGAACTTCCTGACTGAGCTGTTCAGCAGTGGAACTCTCTGCCCCAGAGTGTCGTGGAGGCTCCTCCTTTGGAGGCTTTTAAACAGAGGCTGGATGGCCATCTCTTGGGCGTGCGTTGAATGCGATTTTCCTGATTCTTGGCAGAATGGGGTTGGACTGGATGGCCCACATGGTCTCTTCTAACTATGATCTGCTGGCCAAAGATCTAGTCCTTCTATTCTCCCCCCACCCCTAGTAATTTCCCAAAGTTTGGACTGTCAGCATCCCTGAGCCTCAGCCAGCATGACCAGTTATTGTGGATTTGGAGATCCCTGGATGGTTAACAATGGAAAGCCAGCCATTGGTCTCTTAGTTGCCCTCTCCAACTGAGCACCATCTTAAATCAGCAGCAATTGATGCCGGTGTCATTTGAGTGGTGAATACATTCAATCCAGATTTGAAAGGTGCTGACTCCATGGTTAAAGCATTCAACACATTGCATAGTTGTTTAAAAGTTTAGACAAAAATATGGAATGGGTTCACTGCCTCACGGATGTGGAAACCTTCCACTGTTCCAGATAAATAAGACTGGAACACTCAGAATCCACTAGCGAATTCACTGGTAATTTGGAGGAGTTTAGGTTTGATGTATCTGGAAAGCCCTAGGTTGAGAAGGCCGGTCTATAGTCGGGTCAGAATTTGAAAAACTCCTCATTTTCAGCTTTGGGGTCTGTCTTAAGCAGCAAAGTACTCCTCTGGCACTTAGAGGAGTTGCCTAAAGATGTTCCTGAGCTGTAGATAACCCATCTGTTTGAGAAGTGTTTAGGTGAAATGGCTTAAAGTTGAATCAAACTATTGGTCCATCCCAGCCAGTATCAAATACCCAATAAAGTGCTTAGCAATGGTTTCAAAAGCATTTCCCAACTGTTCTGTCTAAAATCGTTTGAACTGGAGTCATGCTAGGATCGTCAGGCAATAAGTTGAGCATTTCTGCTCCTCGTTCTTTGTATTGCTATTTCTTTGCCGATTGTGATTGTGACAGTGCTGTTTAAAGGCACTTTGTACCAACCTCTATAGCAAATGTTACAGCAGGCTGGCCGGTAATCCATAAGTCTGCCCATTTTCATGAGCCAGCTTGGCTGCCCATGCTAGTCGCTTAAAGTAGCTTCCAATGTCATGAGTACATTTTCCTCAAAAATAAGATTATGGCCCCAATATACAGAGACGTTTCCTTGCTTAAAGGCACTTGTACCTTGCTGGAGGGGACCGCATTAATGGCTACATGTAAGTCAAGACCTTCACCGTCATCTTAGAGATCCTGTGTAACAAATTGCCAACCACCTGCTTCCTGTAGATTTGAGTCTTGCCCCAAAATGGAAGACGTTTCTTGTGCCAAAAGGGAAGAAAGGGGCAAGGCCTTTGTGTTCCATGGCTCAGAGCCTTTCTTCCGTTATTTGAGTGCATGTCTCACTACTTCCTATCTGCAGCATGTCGTTGCCAGAGCTCTCTTTTTTAATGGCTCAAAATCCTGTTAGAGGAATGGAAGTGATGCCTTTCATTTCCATGCAAGATCCTCCTGACAAATCATATGCGCCTTCACGGAGTTCTCTCAGAGCTGCAAGAAGTCTTTTCATAACAAGTAAAACTCAGCCATCCTGATCTTCATCCTTCACTAGCGGGTGATGCTAACGGCAATCTTGGCAAAAGGCTTGTCGTGATTGTCCTTTGCCACACGATGGGGATGTAGTCCATAGCTTCCCCCATATACTGCTTGATCCTATAGAGGCAGTAGTGGGTTTTAGAAGGTTCACCACCACTGCATAGTCAACAAGATCAGCAACACCTCCTTAGCCACCTAAAATGGGACGAAAGCAGAAGTTACAATCAAAATAGATGAGAATCATGTGATTATACCAAATCTGGGTTTTTGAAGCAATTTGATTTGCCTACTCTACAAAAGTTCCACCAAATTGGAGTCAAGGTGGGGTAAACTATTTGCTTATATTTTGAGCTGGAAGCAGGAGGAAAAGACTAAGGACCTCATCACACTAGAGCAGCGTTTCCCAACCTGGGGGTCAAGATCCCTGGATGGGGTTTCAAGAGGGTTTCAGAGGAGTTGCAAAAGACTATCAGAAAACTTACATTTCTGATGGTCTTGGGAACCCCTTTGCCATAGAAGGCTGAAGATCTCTCCACCTGTCCTTTTCTTTTTGGAAACAGATGGCAAATCCTCCCACCAAAAGCTCTCCTCTGCTATGATTGGCTGGCCTCTTAGCGAAGGGGAGGGTTGTTTCTTTGACTACAAGCAGGGGGGTGGGGGTAGAGCACGCGTGCTTGGCAAATGGCAGCGTGGCACACATGTGCGGGCGAGGAGTGTGTGCAAGGTTGAAGGGAGGCTCATGCCAGCGAGTCCCTTCAAGACATGGGGGTTCTGTGTGGGAAGTTTGGTCCAATTCGGCCGTTGCTGGGGTTCAGAATTCTCTTTGTTGGTGAACTATAAATCCCAGCAACTACAACTCCCTAATCTCAAAATCTATTTTCCCCAAACTCCACCAGTGTTCACATTGGGCATATTGAGTATTCATACCAAGTTTGGTCCACATCCATCATTGTTTGAGTTCACAGTGCTCTCTGGATGTAGGTGAACTACAACTCCAAAACTCAAGCTCCATGTCGTAGGAGTTCCGTGTGCCAAGTTTGGTTCAATTCCATCATTGGTGGAGTTCAGAATGCTCTTTGATTGTAGGTTAACTATAAACCCCAGCAACTACAACTCCCAAATGACAAAATCAATTCCCCCAGCAAACAGTATTCAAATTTGGGCATATTTGGTCCAGTGAATGAAAATACATCCTACATATCAGATATTTACATTTCAATTCATAATGGTAGCAAAATGACGTGTTATGAAGTAGCAACTAAGCTAATTTTATGGATGGAAGTCACCACAACATGAGGAACTGTATTATGATGTCGTGGCAGTAGGAAGGTTGAGAAACACTGCACTAGTGCATATATTCATTTAAAATCTGGTTTATGCCTCTTGCTGAATTCTGGGGCATGTGGTTTGGGGAAGGGCTTTTAAACCGCTCAGCCAGACAGGCCTTGGGCCTCACAAAACTACAAACCCCAGAATTCAGCAGGAGGCAGAATCCGGATTCAAAGTGGATCCAAGCTCTAGTGTGATAAGGCTGTAAGACTGCATTAGATGTGCATCAACTTAACCCTTCGCTCAGAGTTTCCAAGACCTGAGTAAGGCTGATAATAATAACAGGAACCCTTGTAGTTAAAGCGTAACAACAATTAAGCATGCATTGTTAAAATATATATTTGCATATTGGCAGACATGTAAATGAGAGTGATTAGAAATAGGATGAGGTACAGCTTCCTTAGACTCCCACGGTTGTCCACTGCCATAGACTGGATAATTGTATACTGCTTTGATTTGGCTGTCATAATATATATAGACACTCCTGCCTCCCCCTCCCCCCTTTTACACAAAATATGTACATTATATTTTAGGGAGTAAGCAAAGAGCTGTATTTGAAAGCTATTTCCAATATTTTTTTATTGTTAGAGATGCTTTTTCTACCATTTTTTTCCTTTCCCTCCTCCCTATGACTTTTCACATCTTTATACATGGCCCCCACCATGTCTCTTCTCCAGTTTAAACATGCCCAGCTCTTTAAGCTGCTCCTCATAGGGCTTGTGGAGAAGGTGAAAAAAGTGTAGTCTGATTAAAGCAAGTGACTGCAACCGGATGATAATTAAGCAGTGGCTGCTCATAGGTGTACATTAGCAAAACCAATGCCATGGACCCAAGGATTTGGTTTCCGGTGCCATACCTAGCTGGCCCCATTTGGAGGAATCCAGAGCACTGGCTGTTCCTGCTGATGCTTGGACTCCACAAGGACTGAGAGCAACTTGGTCATCTCATCCAGTTTCTTGTCCAGGGACTCGATCCGCTTCTCCAACTCCCGGTGGGAGTTGCTAAGGCTGGAGCTGAGGTCACACATGATCATTTGCATCTGGAAAGAATCGCAAAAGGGACACAATAGTCACATATTTGGCTTATGCAGGAGAACAAAACTTGTCAAGTTATTTTGTTTTTGTCAGTTGTATTAAGTCGGTATTTTTCAAACTGCTCCTCCGAGTACTCCTCAGCTCCTGGAAATCCCTGTCACTTTACCAGCTGTTAGGAATTGTGGGAGCTGAAGTCCAAAACATCTGGAGGAGCACAGTTTGAGAAACTCTGCTCTAAGTCAAACCTAGGTTACCCCCACCCCAAACAGCATAGTCATGCTGAATCAATGGGAGCTTGTTATGTCAACTTTAATGTAAATCCCTTTATTTATCTTATTTATATACCGCCTTTCTCAGCCCAAAGGCAACTTGAAGTGGTTTTCAAGCAGCACAATTCAATGCCCCCCAACATACAAACCAACTAAATAAATAAATAACTTTGAATTACAGACATCTATCATTGCACTTCTCTAGTTGCAGTTGCACTGGAATTCCCAGCATTCCTCACCCATTGGCTGTGCTGGCTAGGACTGATGGAAGTTGTAGTCTGAGAAACACCTGGAAGGTCCTATATTTTTCAATCTTGGGACAAATCAAATAATAGCAAAATCGGGGGGAGGGGGAATCCTAACAAAACGCCTCTGGAAATCTTTTTAAAGTAACATTTTTTAAAAGGTTTTTATTGACCCGACATCAACATAATGTCAACAAAAACAAACGCTACATTGTTAATTAACAAATACTTAATATTAATATGACTGACATTTAAACAAATACCCACAAAAGGGGGAAAGAAACAATCTAACCAACATCATAGGAACATTATTTTAGAAACCGTTCAGAAAACATTACTCCACTAGCTGTCCCCTGCCACACGTTGCTGTGGCCCAGTCTGTATATATGTGTTTTGTGTGTATATATATTTGTGTATGTGTGTTGTATATATGTGTGTTTGCATATGTGTGTGTTGTGTGATTTTGTGCATGTGTTGTAGTGGGGTTTTTGGCTTTTAAAATCTCTTCTGCTGTGTTTTCCAGTGTTTTTATGAGTGATGGTCATTCCTTGGCCTGATAAGTGTATTGTGTCCAAATTTGGTGTCAATTCATCAAGTGGTTTTTGTGTTATGTTAATCCCACAAACTAACATTACATTTTTTATTTATATAGATTGATCATTCCCATTCAAATATAAGCTTTTGCATTCATTGTCCTCAAGTAACTTTTTAGAGGTAGCTAATTTATTTGTGGACCCCCCTGGTGGCGCAGCGAGTTAAACCACTAAGCTGATGAACTTGCTGACCGAAAGGTCAGTGGTTCAAATCCAGGGAGCAGGGTGAGCTCCTGCTGTTAGGCCCAGCTTCTGCCAACCTAGCAGTTTGAAAACATGCAAATGTGAGTAGATCAAGAAGTACTGCTTCTGTGGGAAAGTAATGGCACTCCATGCAGTCATGCTGGTCACCTGATCTAGGAGGTGTCTACAGACAATGCCGGCTCTTCGGCTTAGGAATGGAGATGAGCACCACCCTGGAGTCGGACACAACTAGACCATGTCAAGTGAAATCTTTACCTTTACTTAATTTATTTGTAGATCATTTCTGCACATTCAATATTCGGAATGGATATTGAATAGACTGATTTGTCTATCCATGCAATAAGCTTTGAGGGTTACTTATGTAAAGCTGGCCTTATATTAATATGTACTCACTAGTGCTCAATATTGAATTGTGTAGTGGCTATAATTCCTCCCCAAAAGATTATTTCTTTTTACATTGGTCTTCTGCATCCAGAAACAGCTGAATTTGGTCACAGCACCGGGTGGAGAATGTGTTTCTTTTCACATTAGAACTTATCATGATTTGTACATTTCCTTATGTTTGTGATCAAGATTTGAAAAAGTCATATGCTGGGGGAAAAATTGACCTTCTTTCTGCCATGCTAACCTTACTTTGGCACTACTTATGTTAGAAAGTGACCCCTAGGTGGAGCTATTCCCTCTGGAGACAAGCGGAAACCAGTGGATCTAGTGGAGCAGAAAGCTAAATGCAAAGTTCCTCCTTTAAAATCTATACAGTGTTCCCTTCGCGGTTCATTTATTACGGACTCGCTATTTCGTGGATTTCAAAAAAAATAATTTAAAATATATATCATGGCATTTTCACTGTTTTGTGGGGTTTTGCTGCAGCTGCTCTCTGAGGCACTTTCCCTCCTCAGTCCTCCCCCCTCCCTTCCTCCAGCCTTGAAGGGCCTTTCCTTCCTTTCCTTCCCTTTATTTTAAGTTTATAAAGACTTAAAATAGTGTATAACTACTAAAATAATGTATAAATTTATATCTATATTTTATCTTCTATCTATCTATCTATACACATAATAAAAGTGAAAATTGTGTATGTGATGGAGGTGTCCACTTACACAGACACCGCCTCCCACCTCCACAAACTGGTGAGAAAGCTCAAAAGGTACTCCCTCAACTGACATTGCAGGTTATAGTGAGCGCCACGAACATGTAGCCCAAACACTGCCAATGTCCTCACCGAACACTAACCACCCAAGGAATGCTTTCATTCTGGGACAGTTTCATCCAAGGTTTGACATGTTTCCACCACAGGCAGGCATCCCAGGGTTCCTTGTGTGGAATTTGCATGACCCTGCCTACTGCCTCTACTTAACCCTTTCCAACCCTTTCCTTTTTCCACCAAGCAAACACAGAGGAATTGAACAGACTAGAGGGGTTTGGGGGACTGACTCAGCAGGTTGGAAGTTGTAGTTCACCCTGCATCAAGGCAGAGCACTGTAGCCGACTTCGATAACGGACCTGGAACACATTTGGCACACAGAAACCCCCTGGGAATCTGGGAGTTGTAGTTTACCCTTATCCAGAGAGCACTGAACCCAGCTAACAACGGATCTGGACTAAACTTGGCACACAGAACCAACATGACCAACTGTGAATACTGACTGGGTTTGGGGTGCTTTCCTTGGGAATATGAGAGTTGTAGTTTATCCTTATCGAGATATCACTGAACGCAGCTGATGTCAGATCTGGACCAAACTTGGCACACAGACCCAACATGGCCAACTTTGAATAATGGCAGGGTTTGGGAAGGAATGACCGACGATTCTGAGAATTGCAGTTCACTCACATCTGTATGCATTCATTTAAAAAAAAGGAATGGCTGGATTTTTTTCTCGAAAAAATGGCATTGCACATTACCAAACTTTGCAAAACAAACAATGCCTTTCTCAAATAACCCAGACACCACCGGGTCCCCAAGCTAGTATATAATAAAAGTCAGTGTTTGTATTATGTATGCAGAGGTGTAGATATGCAGTTTCTCAAGTCGCTCCTGACACACACAAAAGTAAGAACTAATGGTTGCATTGATTTTTTTTATGATGAAATAAGAGGGGCTGCAGCTATTTGGGACTCACCCTCTCTCTCGCTCTCCCTCTCTCTCTATATATAATAAATCACAATGTAATATTAACACATGAATTTTAGATTCAACAGTAATGCTGACACTTCCAGTGAGTCCAGCTTCAGAGTGACAGAGATACAAATGAAGCTAACAAAACTGGGCACCGAAATAGAAAAGTTGGCCTTACTGCCATGTGTTTTTGGCAAGTGGACTGACTGTGAAAACAAACAAGGTATTTTCTTCCTGGACAGTCGGTAAGCCTCCTTGCCACTATATACACACATAAAAAGCATGGTTCCCAGGGTTCTTTTGAAGAGAGGATGACAGCTAAACATCTCAAATCCCGAGGTATAAAAGTCCCCTCAAAATACAAATAATACAGGATACCAAACAAAGTAAAATTTCCTCCTGCTTCAAAAAATCAGCGCCAACCTGTGCCCAACCTGTCAACTTTGGAATGTGAACTTCAGGAAGCAAAAAACAAGTGTCCGCCTCCCTTCGTACGATAGGTACAGAAGCCACTGAACTGGCAGTTTAATCTTTAATTCTGGCATTGCAACAAGACAGCCTCCTGGGTTGCATCTGAAGGTCACAGCCTCTCTTGAGGGACTCTGGATAGATTGCTTGGTACACAAAGCTCAGCTCCCCATTGTGGAGAAACACATTGGTCTCCTACACACTGTTGACCCATTTCCAAATGATAGAGCAGATTCAATATATTTGCTCCTCTCCCTTGAGATACATTTAATGATTTACTTTAGTGCAGGGCTGTCCAACTGCCGGCCCTGCAGGTGTTTTGGCCTTCAACTCCCAGAAATCCTAATAGCTGGTAAACTGGCTAGGATTTCTGGGAGTTGAAGTCCAAAACACCTGCAGGGCCGGCAGTTGGACAGCCCTGCTTTAGTGTATACAACTGGCATTGCCTGAGTGCCGTCTTTCTCCCTTCTCCAGCTCTGAGAAGCCCTACCTCACAACGGTGGGCAGGCTCTCTATGTGGCACTTTCTTTCCTTCCTTCACTTCCACCACACACAGTCTCCTCACTCTTTTCTCCCTTTCTTTCCGTCTTCCATCACTTTTCCCCATACACATTCCCCACCTCTTACTTTCCTTTGCCTTCTGTCCTTTCTCTTTTCTTCTTTTTCTTCCTTCCCTTCCTCCCTCTTTCTTCCCTTCTTTCTTTTTTCCTCCCCTCGTGCCTTTCCTTTCTCTTCATTCCTTCCTCCTTTTTCATTCTTCCCCATCTTTTCCTTGTCTCTTCCTTCCTTTCTTTTCTTCCCTCTCCTTATACCTTTTCCTTCTTTCCTTCCTTCATTTCCCTTCCCTCCCTCCTTTTTTCCTCCTCCCTTCCTACCTTCTCCCTTTCTTTCCCTTCTTTTTCTTTCTTTTCTTCTTCCCTTCTTTTCCTTCATACACATGTCACCTAGCAGCAGACAATCTGCATGAATCCTTTTCTTTCTCTCAGTTCTGGATCTGAAAAAGTTTTTTTTCCTAGTTCAAACTCTTTGATTACTTTAAGTTGTTTAATGGAGGGTATGTGTGCCATTCACTGACTGTTGGACGATAACGCCCATCATCCCTGATCAGCATAGTCAACAATTGTGGAAAGAGAGAAGGAAGGAACTCAGTGATTCTAATTAGCGTTCCTGTTTTGAAGAAGAGCTGCATTTTCCTCCACTACAAAATGCAGTGTATCCAGGTAGTGAGAAAAAGCAATGCCACATTCATTATAGAAGCACCTTCTCAAGCAAAAGAAAAGAGTTACATGCACAAAATCAAAGGGGAAAAAAGTTTGATGTTGGTTAAGATTAAAGGCAACTGTGATGAGAAGTCACGCCTCTTTTCAAATCAGTGCCAATGATCGGCTAGGAATTGCTGCCTTCAATAGAATACTCACTTTAGAAATATCCACCATGGTGTTGACTCGATCTCGGATCTTGCGATGCTTCATTCTAACATGTCGAAACCTATGAGGGAAAGAGAGACATCTTGAAATCCTGTTCTCTGTTGTATATGCCATTCTTGTTATTTGTGGATGTGCCAAATCACTTCCAAGATCTTCAATCATCAACTGACCTAATCAAGTCTTGCAAACTCAGCTGTGGCTTTCTTGACAGAATCAATCCATGTGAAGTGTGGTTCAATCCTACTGCCTCCCGCTTTACCAAGAAATAAATATTTTCCATTGCAAGAATTACAAAGTCCTCATTAAACTGATGAGAACAGATACTACAGTTGATCTTAATAAGTAATTAAATTTTGTTTAAATAAATAATTTTATTTTACATAATAATCTAATATTATAATAATATAATATGATATAATATAGTGTTATCTTACATTATAATGTAATATATATTATAATGCCAATATATTGTATTTGTTTTAGTGTAATAATTGTAATATATTATTTTATAATAATAATAGTATAATATGATATAATGTTATATTATAATGTAATGTAGTTGTAGCACCCATGGGCCCGCTCGTGCCACTGAGGGGGGGTGACGCGCCGGGGGTTCCGTTGGCATTGGGACCCGCACAGGCTGGAAGGGACTCGGAGGATGAGTTGGAAGGCCCAGAGCAAGATTGGTCAGCCGTACCTTTGCCCAGTTCACCTGTAGAGAGTTTAGCCTGGGATCTTGAGTGGGAGCATTCTCCCGGGGAAGGAGCGGACCAGGTGGAGATGGGAGGCAGCGAAGCAGATAGCGGAGATAGTTATGAATTCCCAAATGGGCTGGCCGGGCAGCAGATGGAGGCTAGCGGCTGGGAAACTCCGGGGGAGGCTGCTTCTCAGGAAGATAGCGATACTGGACTGGAAGAGCGGGGCCGTTCTCACAACAGGCGCAGGGACATAGAGGAGGGCAGGAGGAGCTGGCATCTGTCCCTAGACCGTCACCGTTCGGAAAGTAGAGACTGGAGACGTCGGGCCCTAGATCGTCGGGGTTCCAGGCCGAGGGATTAAGAACGGCCCCGTGGGAACTGATCGTCAGTTCTCCGGCCACGTCTTCCCTGAATAGACGCGAAGCGGAGTGGGACCACAAGCCAGCAGTGGTCATCAAGCCTTGCCTTGCCTTTGCCTTGTTTCTTGAGCCGCAGCGGTTTGCGGCACCTTGCCCTGTTTCCTGATTCGCATGGGATTGCGAAACCTTGCCCTGTTTCCTGATTCGCATTGAATTGCGGAGCCTTGCCACGTTTCCAGCTTATTTGCTACGTTACTTTGGACTACTTGCTTAACACCTTGGACAATTGCATATTATTGGACTATTTACTCTTTGGAACTGTTTTTATATACTCAATAAAGTAGTTAGCCTTCAGTACGTCTCTGTGTGTGTGATTAAGGGGCCCGCCAGGTCCGTGATCGTGACAGTAGTATGAGATAGTTATGATATAATATATTATAATATGAGTTTGGTATAATATATTGTATATACATTGATACAATATACAACTAATGATATTGTGATATTATAATTGTTTATTTGTTTTACATGCAATATTACTAATTGATATTACGATATAATGTTATAGTACAATGTGATGTGTAGTACTGATATTGTGCAATGGCAATAATGTAGTTTGTTGTATTTCCAGTTTGCTGTAAGCCGCTCTGAGTCCCCTTCGGGGTTGAGAAGGGCGGCATATAAATATCGTGAAATAAATAAATAAATCTTAGCCAAAAAGCCAAGAAGCGTTTTTCCTACGCAAAAGGTGATCAGTATATCTCAGCTGCTATAAGGGTTTTCCAAGCAAATGTAATGGCCCAACTACTATACACAATACCAGTTTGGATCTCGGGCTTCTCATCCCCAAAGTCTTATCAGGGTTTCTCAGAAAACTGTTTGCAGGTCCTAACTGTGTTCCCTATGCAGTTTTAAGACTGGAAACATGAACAGCTTCATTGGAATCAATAACTTGGAGGAGGGCTCAAGAATACTGGATTGAGAGGGTATATAAGGGGCCTGAAAGGTAATGGTAAAAGTTCCCCCTTACATTAAGTCTAGTCATGTCCTACTCTGGGGGTGGTGCTCATCTCCACCCACCCTGTTCATTTTTTGTAAACACCTAAAAACATGGATGTTCCACTTTGCTTTCAATTAAACAGTTCCCCAGATAATTTTGGTCCCCCAGCGGTGACACAAGATCTAGCCATTCCACTTTACTACAGTTCCCTGACTATAGATATAGGAGTGTTCTACTTCATATTGCTCTTCTACTCCTACTCTGTCATTTGGCTCTTGCACTTTATCCATCAGCCCTGCCCTTATTTATTAATTAATTATTTATTTAAAACTTTTATATCCCAATCTTCTCGACCTCCGTAGAGGGACTCAGACCGGCTGACAGCAAGAATTCAATGCTAACACTAAAAGTCTAAAATATCATACATTGACAATAAATTACCAGATACATATAGAATAAATCACATAAAAGCGCCAAGATAAAATCATGTCCAACTCAGTCCGTATATTCAGTCCATATATTGTGGTCAATAACTTCAATCGATTACCGGTCTCCGCCATCATTCTGCAAAAGCCTCATTCCACAGCTAGGTTTTCACTAGCTTCCTAAAGGTCAGGAGGGAGGGGGCAGATCTAATTTCATTTGGGAGGGAATTCCATAGCCAGGGGGCCACCACAGAAAAGGCCCTGTCTCTCGTTCCCGAAGAAGTGCCTGCGAAGATGGTGGGACCAAGAGCAGGACCTCTCCAGACGATCTTAACACTCTTGATGGTTCATAGGGGAGAATACGTTCGGGCAGGTAAACTGGGCCAGAACCGTATACGGTTTTGTAGGTTAAAACCAGCACTTTGAATTGTGCTCGGAAGCTAATTGGCAGCCAGTGGAGCTGGTGCAACAAGAGAGTTGTATGCTCCCTGTACCCCACTCCTGTTAGTAACCTGGCTGCCGAGCGTTGGACTAATTGCAGCTTCCGGGCAGTCCTCATAGGCAACCACACGTAGAGAGTGTTGCAGTAGTCTATACGGGATGTAACCAGAGTATGGACCACCGTGTCCAAATCCGACTTGCCCTTGTAACTGATTTGCACTAGCCCATCACCCGAGCTCAGAAATTTTTTGCTATGTCATGGTATTGGTTGTTTGTTTGATGGTTGTTTTATACTGTTTTGTGATATTGTGTTATGAATTTTATTGTGTTATATTTTAAAATATGTTGATTGGACTTGTCCCCATACAAGCCACCCCGAGTCCCTTTGGGGAGATTGTGGTGGAATACAAAAATAAAGTTATTATTATTTTACTGACACAAAAACACTGTATGTCACAGCAAATCAGGTATATATGCTGGATTTCGTATCACAAAATCACAAGTTGAACACTTCCCAAGCGTCTAGGACTGCGTGATGAATTATTATTATTATTATTATTATTATTAAGCCAAAGAGCTGGCTTTGTTCATGGCTAGGTTGGCATGGTTTTTAAAAATGGCTAGGTTGGCAGAAGCTGGGGCTAACAGTGGGAGCTCACCCTGCTCCCTAGTTTCAAACCACCAATTTTTTGGGCAGCAAGTTCAGCAGCTCAGCGGTTTCACTCGCTGTGCATATATATAATCCCATCATATCAAAGTGCTAAATGGGAAATTTATGCAGCTGGGGCTTTCAGAGAATATTCTTAGGAATCTTGAGTACAAAAAGACAATGAATATAATAGCTGAATGAATTAGTGATATAGATAAACAGTCCTCAATGGCATTGGCACATTCTATATGCTCCCAACTGACTCAATGCTTAGCATTCAATTCTTCAGGAGGTGCTAAATACCTGGAAAATTTAAATATTCAAATGTTTGTCATGCTTTTAGCAGGGCCAGATTCAATGTAATCAAATCAGCCATGCCAGAGGAGTCCCCGGTGGCACAATGGGTTAAACCCTTGTGCTGGCAGGACTGCTGACCAAAAGGTCGGCAGTTCGAATCCAGGGAGCAGGGTGAGCTCCCATCTGTCACTCCAGTTTCTCATCCGGGAACATGAGAGAACCCTCTCACAGGATGGTAAAACATCCAGGCATCCCCTGGGCAACATCCTTGCAGACAACAAAGTCTCCCACACCAGAAGCGACTTGCCGGCACAAGGGTTTAACCCATTGCACCATCAGGGACTCCATGTTCCAAAATGCAAGCACCCAAGACATATTGCTGCCTGAGGCAAAGAGGAAATTGGCACTCAACTTCTATGCGAACTAGTCACAAACAATAGCAAAACATGAGCAACTTATTATCATCTCCTTGGAGAAAGAACAAAGGGAATCCATCCATCATCTGTCTTCCACTTAAGTGCCTCACAAACAACCTCATCAAATGTACCGTGAAATCAAACCATGTGAAATGATCCTCAGCATTTATAGAAAGTGTTCAAATGTTCAAAAGGCTTTGTGTACATTATTTTTAAGGAACTCTGTAAAGCGCAATCCTACTCCCATTATTGCAGGTGGAAAGGCTGAGGTTCGGAGACAGTAGATGTTTAGAGGAAAGACCAGGGAATAGAGAGCTCTGTCAAGATGTGAACTTGGAATGTCCCGAGTTACAGCTCACACTTTTGGATCTGTCTCTATGCAGTGAGATCAGCACTTGAGACTGAGAAGAAGTAGTTGCAGACATAGACTTAGGGTAAAATGAAATGAACACTGTAAAATGAATGTGTCACTTCAGCTGTCATGACTTAAAGCTATGGAATCATAGCACTCTTTATCGTGCCAAGAAGGCTAAATATCTTGTACTATCTATGCCTAATTCCTTAGCATTGACCCATGACAGTTAAAGTGGTGTCAAACTGCAATAAATCTATTTATTTATTTATTGACTGCATTTTACCCCACTCTATCTCAACCCCAAATGCTGCATTAAGACATAAAAAACATAAATATTGCATTGTGCATTTAAATACATTTAAATAAGCCGTCAAAAACAAAGCACATAGTCCTGAAATCATAGTGCATTGCAATATATAATATAATATATTATTATATTATATTAATATATGTTATATTATTATTATATAATATTATAATTATTATGTTAATCTATAATGTAGATTCATCCTTAAACTACTTGATTGGGTGCATGGGCATGTTTGCACAATAAGTATACATTGGTTTGGTGATATATATGCCCACCGGGAATGTGGCACAGCTGGCTGGGTGTCAGCTGCTTAAGATCTCTACTGACCAGAAGGTCATGAGTTCGAGGCCTGCCCAGGTCGATGTGGGCTCTCGACGTATTGTGTAGCCTGTTGTCAACCTTTGCAACCCGAAAGACAGTTGCACCTGTCATGTAGGAAATTAAGGTACCACTTAGTGGGGAGGCTAAATTTAATTGATTTAGGAGGCCGTAAAAGATCTCCAGAAAACACACCGAGGAACGAAGGAGTGCGACAGCTCCTCCTGGTGGGCAGATGTTAAATTGCCTCTGTCTGTCTTGTGTGTTTGTGTGTCTAAATGTAATGTGTACATTGTAATCCGCCCTGAGTCCCCTGCGGGATGAGAAGGGCGGAATATAAATGAAGTAAATAAATAAATAATAAATATCTCCAATTGTTTCTCTGGTTCAAGGAGAAAATCCAAGAAATCCTAGCTAGGCAAGATCTCTAAGGTCCATTCCACATTGCCTTATATTCTAGGATCTGATCCCAGATTATCTGCTTTGAACTGGATTGTATGAGTCTACACTAACAGATAATCTGAGATAAACAGGTAATCTGGGATCAGATCCTAGGATATAGGGTAGTGTAGGTCCAGCTACAGTCTCTCACCCAAGCTACAATTCCCAGGCTTCTATGCATTTCGGAAGTCAGGAACAGCCAGCTGCAATGCCCAATTCAATCTAAGCAGCAGATTTCAATCTTTCCCAGGGTCAGAGCGGAAACCAAGAAAACATCCCGGTGTATCCCATCCACTTACATATGGATGGCTGCCAGCAGCCTCCGGTGATGTTTGCGGGCTCTTCGTCCATCCTTCCTCTTGGTGTGTTTGTATAACAACCAAGCCTCTTGCAACACATTGGCAGCCGAGCATTTCATCTAGAAGTGCACGTATAGTTGGGTGAGAAGGGGAAAAACTTCAAAGCATTGGCTAAAGCTCTATTTCCTGCTCTCAATGGATGCTGTCAGAAAGGGTGGGGTTGGTGTCAACCCAAATCTGGTTCCCCACGTTACTTTGTGTCCATCAATTGCTCCAAACTGTCAGAGTAAGCCACAAATGGTGTGCAGACCACATCACATGTCCCGAGGTTTCCAGTGCCCAACCCCAAAACATTGGGTGGTCCCTGGTCATGTCATTAAGGATTACCGTATGTATTAAGTGCCAAATACAATTGCTTTGGGCTTGTCATTCTAACAAATGCACCCATAAAGAGAAAAAAGACAGAAAGAAACATTTTGCTGTTTTCAAAAATTAAGGCAGGCATCTTAGCCAAAGGAGCTGTTCTGATAGGTCAGTGTTTCCCAACCCTTTTTGGGCCGCGGCACACTTTTAACATTAAAAAAAAATCTGGGGGCACACCGCCAACCAAAATGACACTCTAACACAGTAAAGAACGGCTGGGGATGGTGGCCTGCTGGGAGCAGCTGCTGGGAGTGCCAAAGCCGGGGGGGGAGGAGCCAGGCCCCACCCTCCCCCCACCCCTCACCCCAGCCTTGAGGGGCAGTGCCAAGCCAGCGGTCCCACACAATGCTTCTCCAGCTGGAGAAGCTTGAGGGGCAGTGCCAAGCCAGCTTCTCCAGCCTTGGCAGAGCCAGAGTCACAATGCTGGCTTGGCACTGTCCCCTCAAGGCTGGAGAAGCTGTGGGAGAACTGAAGCTGGGGGGAGGGACGGAGCCAGGCCACACCATGCCCCGCCCCCTCCCCCCAGTTTCAGGTCTCCCACAGCTTCTTCAGCCTTGAGGGGACAGTGCAAGCGAGGGGCAGGAGTCATGGCCCCCATCCCCGGCGCCGCTCTCCGCCATGACTCCCGCCCCTCACTCGCTGAAGCCGCGTGGAGGAGGAGGAGCATGAGCGTTGGACGGGCTTCAGTGGGCGGGGCTCCTCCTCCACGCGGCTTCAGCGAGTGAGGGGCGAGAGTCATGGCGGAAGTCATGGCGGATTTGTGGCTGGCTGGGAAAATGGCCGAAGGAGGTGGCGCCCCGGCCCCTTCTTCTTTTTCTTCGCCGCCACCCAGCCCTTCCTCCTCCTCCCCCAAGCCGCAGGAGTTCAGCGGGGGGAGGAAGGGGGCAGAGAGCTTTTCTTGCGGCTCAGCAGGAGGTCTGTCACGGCACACTACTGTGCCGGGTCACAGCGGTTGGGAAACACTGTGAGAGGTGAACTGGGGTTTTGCAACAACTCTGTCCTATTAGCTGAAGCCGATCCCACCAAAACTAGAGAATTCCCACTCTCCCCTCCTCTTCCAGTATTCTTGAATATTAAAGAGTGGGATCTGGCAACTCTACCCACATCTGATTTTTCTTTTGGGCCCCTAGAAACCATCCCTTTTTCATATTAAAAATGGGACAACAATATTCCAGAAATGGCCAGGAATGATAATAATAATAATTTAACCAAAATAAAATGAGGGGGGGGGGTTGGCACAGGACGTTGTCTTCTGGAGAACTCCAAAGCTGGGGGAGCCCAGTCCAAATTAGGGGAAATTGGCCCACAGTCCCATGGAACATGTCCACTCTTGTTATGGTTCTTTCTTACCTCTTTGGCACACTGAATGTCCATCATGAAGTTATGAACGTGTTTCTCAGCTCTGGTGAATTCTAGTTTGTCGGCCGCAACGGCCACCAAGAGCGCTGTACAACCTACCCCCTGAAGATAAAAAAAGGAGATCAGGACACAAGAAGAGAAAGGGTAATTAGGAGAAGCCATATCTCAATCATAGGGAGATGTAGTTTGCATGTAGGTTCTGCGTTCAGTCTCTGGGAGATACTTTGAATACTGTCAGACAGTAGTATGTTAGATGAGCTAATGGTTTGGCTAAGGGTCTTGTAGTTCAGCCCATGGTGGTGTCTGTCTGATATTACTGTTAGTGGGGCTTCTGGGACAGAGATTTTAAGTCCTGAAACTGAGCAGTCTGTGTCTCCAGCTAGTCAAGGCCACATTCCAGAGGTTCAGAGGATGAAACTCTAGGTGCTGAGAATAATTAGCTTCAAGGTAATGGTAATGAGACCTAGTTTTAGTAGATCTGAATCTCATGTGAAAAGACATGATTTTGGGGGGGTATATTAGAGAGGCCAGGAGTTTTGCCCAGCAGTCGGGTCAACGTTGATAACGGAGACAACAGCTCTTGTCAAGCCATGTTTAGAGACTTTTATGTCTTTGTTCATGTTCTTGTTTTCAGTACCAGGGATTGTTACTGTATTTCTGTATTGGATTCTATGTTTCCCAGGTTTTCTTGTATTTTTGTTTTGAATGCCTTGCTGCTTTGGGAGTCTTGATTATTCTTGCTCCTGGAACCTTGTGGATTATTGATACATTACAGGCATGAGGGGGGGGTCTTGAGGGGCTTCAGCCCCCCCAAATTCTCAGAGTGGTCTACGAGAAGGCCTTACTGGTACATTATTTAAACTGTTATGTTTATTAATATCATGATCTAATCGCCATGCTCGATATATCCCATGTGCATGGGGGTATTGGGATAATGATAGGGTAGATCCTCTCTCACTCAGACTCATCCCCCCCGAATCAAAATCTGCATTTGGACTGTGAAGTTTTTACTATTTTTGCTGTTTGCTTTTTACATAATCTTCAATAAACTGCTTTGCTGATTTAACACGGACTGGTGTGAGATGGTTAAGTACAGAGGTGTTTCCTGGCCTGGGGTGCAACAAAGCACTAGCTGAAAGGCATAGATTGGAAACACTGGATTACAACTTCCAGAATTCCCTTTGGGTCATGCTGGCTGAGGTATTTCAGGAATAATAACACTAAGCTCAAAATTTTGCTTCCCAAAGGGAAGCCAAAAATGCTCTCACTGTCCAAGTCATGGTACTAGTAGCTTGAAGATGCGCATAATTCACACAGAGTTGGAATAAATTCCCTCACTGTAAGCCTGGATACCAAATGTGTGTTCTCAACTTATTATCAGATGACATTATTTTAGGGGATTCCCCCTTTTACCCTACTGAGAAGTAAACCCGTTGCTTAAATTGGGAAGATTTCAGGTATGATTAACTAAAGACTTATTCATTTCCAACTGTCTCCCGTAAGCATTAAGCCTGGATCCAACCCAGTATTTCTTAAACAGACGTCAATGGTGGATTTCTATATTTGCTGAGGGTTGACATGCACCATTATTCAGGATCTGATGGACAATGCAGAAATGATATTTAGATTGTGCCATCTCAAGGAAATGCTATTTAACTTTTGGGACTGTCTGTTGTATGTGTAATGTAATCCGCACTGAGTCCCCTTCGGGGTGAGAAGAGCGGAATATAAATAAACATTATTATTGTCATCTTATTTGGAATTTGGTCAAAATTGAAAACAAGTCAAAAGATTTAAATTTAAAATCTCAGAACTTCAGATTTGGGCTTCAAATGTCATGCAATGGACTTTCAAAATCTGGAAAGGTTGCACATGAGTGCCATATACTGTGTGGACGTGCCACTTACCATAACTCCAGTGAAGAGACACACCACTTTCCCACATGTTGTTACTGGCACCACGTCCCCATAACCAATAGTCAGAAAAGTGATGGGAATCAGCCAAAATGTTCCTGCCAGGTACTCATTTTCATCCATATGTTGTCTAACAAGAAAAGTTCAACATACAACGTATTTATGTCTGTTTACTTATGGGATTATCATATCTACCCCTCTGCTTGTCCACCCAACTCTACAACTTTGAGCCTCACGTGTTGATTTTAGAGATGATGTGGTTTTGTTTTGCAATTATATATAGAAACGTTATTCTTTCTTCCTGAGCTTTCTTGAATCAGTGTCACCTAAAGTGACAAAAATGTTTATTTTTTCCCCCACTAAGGCTGACAGCGTCTGGTAAGCTGTTGGCTGGATAACAATGGAAAGAGAAGAAAGACCTTTTAATGAAGAAAGAATGGAGAAAACTAGACTGAGGAAGAAGGAAGGATCCTTTGGTTGGAAGGTCTAAAGCAGCGGCTCTCAACCTTCCTAATGCCACAACCCCTTAATACAGTTCCTCATGTTATGGGGACCCCCAACCATAACATTATTTTTGTTGTACTTCATAACTGTAATTTTGCTACTGTTATGAATCGTAATGTAAATATATGAGATGCAGGATGTATTTTCATTTACTGGACCAAATTTGGCACAAATACCTGATACGCCCAAATCAGAATATTGGTGGGGTTGGGGAATAATTTTGATATCGCTGATAACGCAGGTCTGAGCTATCCGCTTTCTGTACAGAGGCTGTAAATGTCATGGTTTTATTGTTATATGCTATGTTTTAAATGCTGTTTTAATTGTGTTATTATGTATATTGCTGTGTTATATACATGTATTTTAACTGTGTTCTCAGTGTTGTAAGTTGCCCTGAGCCGCATGAGAGTGGCGACAGACAAGTTTGAACAAAGAAATAAATAAATTTGGGAGTTGTAGTTGCAGGGATTTATAGTTCACCTACAATCAAAGAGCATTCTGGATTCTGCCAATGTTGGAATTGAACCAAACCTGGCACACAGAACCTCCATGACCAACAGAAAATACTGGAATGGTCTGGTGGGCACTGACCTTGAGTTTTGGGGTTGTGGTTCACATACATCCAGAGAACACTGTGGACTCAAACAATGATGGTTCTGTACTAAACTTGGCATGAATACTCAATATGCCCAAATGTGAACACTGGTGGAGTTTGGGGGAAAACAGACCTTGATATTTGAGAGTTGTAGGTGCTGGGATTTACAGTTCACTTATAATCAAAGAGCATTATTAACCCCACCACAATAGAACTTGCCCATTCTTCCTTCACAGAACCACCAGGGCCAACAGAAAATACTGTGTTTTCTGATGGTCTTTGGTGACACCTCTGACATCCCCTTGTGACCCTTCCAGGGATCCCGACCCCCAGGTTGAAAAATGCTAGACTAAAGCCATTCCTTTGCAGAGTGTTCCATAAAGCCAAAAAAAAAAGCCACGGTGCCTCCTTCATCTTGTCACCATAGAAAACAAGGAACTGCACATGGCTTCATGCATAGGCTGACAAAGCCATTTGGGGATGCCAAGGAAGTCAATATGTTTCAGGATCCAATGGCCACTTTGGAGGCTATGGAGCTACACACAACTTGTCCCCTCCTGATCTAAAGCAATGTTAGGAAACCCCCTTTCAGCCTCTGAGCCCAATTCAATTTCACAAAACATCTCAGGATCCACATCAGTGGCGGCCGGAGCTAAAGGCAAGGAGGAATGTTCCAAAGTTATTTTGTCAGAAAGCCTTGGAAGATGCAATCTTCAAAACGTGGTATATGTAGACCAATATAAAAGCTGGGAAACTAGCAAACGATTATACTATGAAGGAAGGATTGTGGCCCTTGTAAGGACAGGAGACCACAGAAGGAATTGAAATTCTCTATTTCTGTTCTAAAACACATCAGTGTGCCCAACACAGAAATGCAGTCAGCCGGAAGAGAGTATTTAGAGCTGTTAATCCCTCCCCTGCCTGCCTCCAGAAGGTTTCCCCCCCTCAGATATCAACTTCTCCAGCTACAGGTCCTCACCGTTCACAGACCGACAGCACCCAAAAGGCAATGAGCCAGAGTCCCATGGTAAAGATGAGCAGCACCCGGCCTGGTTGGCTGTTCACCATCACACGCAGCACAAAAGGGTACTGGAAGTGGATTTTATTGAGGGATCCGATGCTGCGGTAAGAGGCGTCTCCCAACACGCTGCTCCGCAGCAGCACAGCTCGGGGCACCAGGTAGAGACGGAGGAACATGAGCAGCGAGAGCAGCATGTCCATGTCGGAGAGGAACAAGAAGGTGTGCTCAGGTTTAGGGTCCAGGCAAGGGAAGCTTCCGACTGGGAAGGGATGTAGGAGGCACACCAAAAGCTCCAGAGCAATCAGGCCCAGCTTTGGAGCGCTGACTGCAATCCGCCAGTCCGTCAAAGAGTTATCTAGCATGAAGAGCTGGAGAAGGAAGAGACAAAGAGACTAGATATCATAAAACAATAAAGCAATGGGGAAAATCCATTATAGTCAGTACGGTGTAATAGTTTAAGCATTGGATTATTTATTTATTTATTTATTTATTTATTATTCGGGCTTCTATGCCGCCGACTCCCTGAGGCTTGCGGCGGCTTACAGGAGCCGAAGGGCACAGTAAAATACAGGCAATAAGCAGTTAAAAACAATTAAAAACAACAACAGTACAGTAATTAATAACACAGTTAAAACAATGAACAGCACATCATCCTCAGAAGAACGAATAGATGGCGGGGCATGGGCAGGACTTACTCACCAAAGGCCTGCTTAAACAGGTATGTTTTACAGGCCCGTCTAAACGGGAGCAAGTCCTTCATAGCCCGAGTTCCGGCCGGGAGGGCGTTCCACAGCGTAGGTGCTATGACAGAGAACGCCCTCCGGCGGGTAGCAGTCAGCCTTGGATCATGACTGCGCTCGATGCAGTCATGCCGGTCACATAACCTTGGAGGCTTCTACAGACAACACCGACTCTTCAGCTTAGAAATGGAGATGAACACCACCCCAGAGTCAGACACTAGATTTAATGTCAAGGGGAAACCTTTACCTTATAACTCGGAAGACCAGGGTTCAAATCCCTGCGCAATCATGGAAACCCAATGGGCAATAGTGAGCAAATCACATGTTTTCTGTCTCAGAAAAAGGCAAAGGCAAACTCTCTATTCCAAGAAAATCCTATATTGGGCTCACCTTGGGGTCACCATAAGTCTTGGTAAAAAATGGAGTATCTTCGTTAACTGAGGGATACCCATATATTTCTTAAATCAGTGTTTCCCAACCTTTTTTGAGCCGCGGCACACTTTTAACATTAAAAAAATCCGGGGGCACACCACCAACCAAAATGACACGAAATGACACTCTAACACAGTAATACATATAGTTAATTGACCTTGAGTTTGGGAGTTGTAGTTCACCTACATCCAGAGAGCACTGTGGACTCAAACAATGATGGATCTGGACCAAACTTGGCAAGCGGGCCCCTCAGGCAGTAGAGCAGGCCGAGGGCCGCCACCAAGCCCAGGGTCCGGCCCAGGGTCCTGTACCAGCCTCAGCCGCTCCCATTGCCACGGGTAGTGGATCACGGATGAAAGGGGCGGCGGGCGAGAGGGAGAAGGTGGCACTTCCCCGTCCCCGGCGCCGCTGTCCGCCATTACTCTCGCCCCTCACTCACTGAGGCCGAGTGGAGGAGGAGGAACACGAACGGTGGATGGGCTTCAGCCCCGCCCACTGAAGCCCGTCCACCTCACATGCTCCTCCTCTTGGGCGCGGCCTCAGCGAGCAGCAGGAGTTCGGCAGGAGGGGGAGAAAGGGGGGGAGACGTTTTTCATGGCACACCAGATGATCCGTCACGGAACAGTACTGTGCCGCGGAACAGCGGTTGGGAAACACTGTCTTAAATGATACATCCCAATTGGCCACCTTTGAGAAAATGGATTATAAATCAAAACGTCCCTGGTTTGAGTACAAAATTTAAGGGCCTAGGAAATTTCATTTGTGTGTATATAATGTGTGCAAGATACAACCAAGCTTCCCATTAGGTGGTAAGACGATGTCAGAAGCCCCTTAGCTCTTCTTTTGATGTGCACAGAGCTCCTCTTTGTGGGACAAATCAAAACAAATAAAAACATTTTAGTTTCCAATACAAGAGCAAGTATGAAAAGGTTGAGGTATTTAATTTTTGTGCATGTTTGGTATATCTATAATTTGGATGGTCCTCTGCAACAAAGATGGACGATGAACAACAAGGTATGGCCCAGCCAAGGCCGTGAGGGGACCAGAGCACGCACACTCTCTCACACAAGGCCAGACAGTGGGAAGCTACCACTGTATATTATGTTTTCCTTTGCTGCCACCAAATATTTATTAAGGTTTCTTTTGCTGCCACCAATTTATTATTTCATATTATTTCACCTCCTTTAACTAGAATGTTTAAGAAGCCACACAAACTCTTCAGGTGAAATAAAACAAGAATATGTTGTTTATTTTGTTCTTGAACAGTCAATATGCATCATGTTTCAAATAAACTGTCAGACTTTTTACAGAGAATGGTCTTACAACTTGAGTTTCTTAAAACAAAGTTCCACACACAGGAATACAAACAGGTTATTTTGAACCTTTTGAATCTCCCTTCCACACCAGCACTCTAATCATTATAGAGGCCTACTATATTTCTTCTCCTTCTCCCTGAAGGCTTTAACTATTGTCCTCAAAGAGGTATCTTTCATATAACAGTTCCCAAAACTCTTCTTTCCTTCCTTTCCCTTCAAAACTCCTAACACTTCTTCAAACACCAAACTCCCAACTGACAACTATGGCTGCCTTACTCAATAATTGTTGGGATGGGTAACTAAGACAGTGACACCTTGCTTTTTGATGTTTTGTTTCATGCATAAAATATTAAACTGCCTTGTCATGGCCGGAATCACTGGGCTGCTTGAGTTTTCTGGGCTGTATGGCCAAGCACCTGAGGCAAAGCACCAAAATCAGTGTGTACAGAGCTATCATACTATCTATTCTCTTGTATGGGTCTGAAACATGGGTCACCTATCGCCAACACCTACGACTCCTCGAACGCTTTCATCAGTGCTGTCTTCACACAATCCTAAATATACACTGGACCGACTATGTGACTAATGTTACTGTCCTTGAGCAAGCAGGGATCACCAGCATTGAGGCCATGCTATTGAGAACACAGCTGCGCTGGGCAGGGCACGTCTCTAGGATGGAGGACCACCGCCTCCCAAAGATACTACTCTATGGTGAACTCGCCACGGGTCAGCGCAAGACAGGCGCCCCCAAAAAGAGATATAAGGACTCTCTGAAACAACATCTCAGGCTTGGCCAGATTGATCACCAACAATTGTCCACCCTGGCCTCACATCGGGAGGCATGGAGATACACTATCCACAATGCTGTGGCCTCTTTTGAGAAGACACGCCGAATGGGTCTCGAAGAGAAACGACAACGCAGAAAGAACCGCAACTTGGAAACAACATCACCCAAGGAGACTTTCTGCTGTGCTTTCTGCAACCAAACTTGCCTATCTCAGTTTGTCCTTTTTAGTCATCAATGCACTTGTAAATGGGTGGGATGAGTCCTTCCTAAGAATCTTCGTTCGCGAAGTAATGCCGAGAGAGATGGCCATGCTCCAGAAGCATTTTCTCCCGATGCTTTGCCCACATCTATGGCAGACATCCTCAGAGGTTGTGAGGGGAATTCCAGACAAGAATCAATCAGGGCCAGCTAACAACTCTCAACAAAGGATCCTCAGGCAGGAATCAGCCTGTCTGAAGCTACAAGGCCATTCAATGCTAATCAAGTTGGCCAATTGCAGCATTCACATTTGCCTCAAGCAGACAAGAGTTCTTTCTCCCACCCTTGACATTCCACACATTTATAAACCCCATTTGCCTAGTTTCCAACAGACCTCACAACCTCTGTGGATGCCTGCCATAGATGTGGGCAAAACGTCTGAAGAGAATGCTCCTGGAACACGACCATACAGCCCAGAAAACTCACAGCGACCCAATTATTAAACTGTTGTATAAATTTACCTTCAGACTAAGTGTATCTGAAACTTATGAATTTTGTGTTTAGACTTCAGTCCCATTTTCAAAGGTGCTTCGTTATGTACGTACGTGCAAATATGGGCACTCCAAAATCCGAAACAATCTGAAATCCAAAACACTTCTAGTCCCATGCATTTGGCATGAGGGAGACTCAGTTTGCAATATCAAACTAAAGTGCTTGACCAGAACCTTATTTGTAGTAAACATAGGGCAGGGAAACCGAAAAAGGAAGGAGAAGAAGAGACCCAGCAATGACTGTATTCCTTTACCGTCCATTTGTCAATATACTCAGCCAACTCCTACTCAGTCAGCAGTAGCTTGGATGCAACATGCAATGTGACTCAGTCAGGAAACGGCTTGCTCAGATCAGCAGCAGAGATCAAACGGCCCAGAGGAAAAGAAAAACCCTTCTGAGGTATACTTTCCAAGCGTCACTGCTTTATAAGCCTCCAACAACGGAGGCACAGCACAGTTTAGCGCTATAGGGCGGGAAGACGAAACCTCTGGGCATACATCCCAGGCCTTAGATGTACAAGCCCCAACTCCCCAACCACTCTTTCCATTAGCCTCTCGTTCCTTCCCAAAATGAGCAGCAGACGCCAGCGGTTTGAAATATTAATGTATAGAGTGGAGGAGCATTACAGGTTCGAAATGCTGATGGGGCTCAATCTTGTCCTTGCGAGGATGACAGGTGCAAACACGCTAGGTTGGGCTATGCTATATGTTATTACTCAATGCTACATTAGATTACACAGGTTGAGCATTCCTTACTCAGAATGTTAAAATATTCCCAAATATGTTGATTTGGGTGGCTACACTACCTTATGAAATCCAGATTATCTGCTTTGAAATGGATTATATGGCAACGTAAACTTATAGATACTTTTGGAGTGTAGAAGGAGCCTCAGATAGTGATGTCTTTGTTTTCTGATGGTTTGATGTACACAAGAAATTATATTATTACACAAAGTTGTGTAAAATGTCCCCACCTTCACTGGAGTTAAAAGCACACACCTCCCATGAAAGTAAAAAACTGTACATAAAGAATTTGTTATTGTGCTACCCAAGAGAACACCTCTCCAGTAATTTTTTGGTCTTCCAGCATGACTGGATGGAAACTGAACATATAATCGATTTGGAGGACCTAGAGAAAATTGTGTGAATGCCAATTACCGCAATCTCCAAAAGCAGTGTTTCTCAATCTTCCCAATGCCACGACCCCTTAATACAGTTCTTCATGTGGAAAAATGACTGTATATTAATAAAGTGTATGTGAAACAAATGGGTTTTGTGTCTAGATTTGGGTCCCATTTCCAAGTCACCTCATTTTATATGTGCAAATTAAGAGAGTTTCAACATATATTTAGGCTACACTGTGCTGCTACTTTTTTGTGTGTGTCAGGAGCGACTTGAGAAACTGCAAGTTGCTTCTGGTATGCAAGAATTGGCATGGACAATAGATGTTTTACCATCCTGTGGAGGCTTCTTTCATGCCCCTGCATGAGAAGCTGGTGCTGACAGACGGGAGCCACCCCACTTCCCAGATTCGAACCGTTAACCTTTTGGTCAGCGGTCCTGTCAGTACAAGAAATTAACCCACACCAGGGGCTCCATGACTTGCTGGTACTAAGACGAGGGAAAGTGCTTGGCCAAGGCCAAATGCTGTTTGCTCTCTGCCAGCGGGGATGATGGGTAGTGATTAGGGCAAAATGGAAAAAAATCTGTGAAATGTCAAATGCCCCCTTCTCACCAGCATAAGGAGAAAGACCTAGGGCCCTTCCACAGTGTCATATAATCTAAAATATCAAGGCAGAAAATCCCACGATATTTGATTTGAACTGGGTTATCTGAGTCCACACTGCCAGCTCAAAGCAGATAATGTGGGACTTTATATGTCTGTGTGGAAGGGACCCTATATGGCCAACAGTGCTTTTTAACCATATCTTGGAGCAGGGGAAGGAATCAGAGCACTATGTCTAACTTACAATGGTGTACATCATGTTTTGTGACGTGGGATCATGGTGAAGGTTGGCATTATCTAAAGACCTTGCATAATGCTCAAACTCTCCCCAAAACCTACTTTCTACTTCTTGGAAGTGGGAAAACAAGCTGAAAATACAAAAAAATTGCAATCTTCCTGGACCTCTACAACAACTTGAAATTCAGTCTCAGCCTTAGGCCTGCTCTGAATTAGACCAGTGGTTCCCAACCTTTTTTTGACCAAGGACCACTTGACCAGGAACCACTTTCCAACATTAGTACCAAAATCAGTTTTTGGTCAACTTTAGATTTGGTTTGGTTATTTGGTATGCTGATTCAGAAAATTGCATTGGAGAGACCACATCAGCTCTAGTTTCTGATACAGAGCATATGCCATCCAATAGTTGCCGTTACCTCCCTTACAGAAAATTATCTTTAATAAGTCCTGGCACTATACGAGGGTTTTGTGACACCAGTTGCTCTCGTTGCAACAGTGTAGTAACAGTGAAGCCATGGACCATATTTTAGTTCTTGAGGACCATTGGTGGTCCATGGACCACCGGTGGGAACCACTGAGTTAGATGGAACTTGGAAGTATTACTTTTTTGTACTTGAACTCCTTGAATCCCACCCAACCAGCAAAATGACCCCCAGAATTTTGGAAAGAGACTGTGGTCACTACTGACCTAAAGGTCATGATTTCAAAGCCAGCCTGGGTCAAAGCGAACTTCCGGCTAATTGTGTAGCTTGTTGCATCTGTCAAGTAGGAAATTTAGGTACCACCTATGTGTGGGGAGGCTAATTTAAAAATCTCCAGCAAAAGGCATGCGGGGAATGCGGAAAGTATTTCATCAGTGTTGCAGATGGATGGTGAAGCGACAGCTCCCCTGGTGGCCAGAAGTTGGAATGTTAAATAGCCTCTAACTGTCTGTCTATATGTGTTGTGTGTCTATGGCAATGAATATTTGCCATGTATGTGTACATTGTAATCTGTCCTGAGTCCCCTGCAAGGTGAGAAGGGTGGAATATAAATACTGTAAATAAATAAATAATAAATAAATAATTCTGTTTGTTGAGTGCAGCTTCCCAACAGGGCAAATCTTGATCCTAGCAAGGTTAGATTAGGTGACCTACCCTTCACCAGGAGAACAAGAACCGAAAAAACTTGTTTCAGGCCTCTGCCTTGGGCCATATGAGTAGGCTATAATTACCCCACAACAGCTTCTGTCTGTCCCTCTTTAACAAGCACAGTACCGATGCTTAGCCCCTCTATGTGCCAGTTGATGGTGCATGGTAAATGGGAACGGGTTGTTGCAACAAACCATTCTCGTTATACCTGGGGCAAGGAAAAGCATGGATAGATGTGCCTCAAAAGCATTACATTCAACCAAGGTCTGGCAGTGCCACCTCTGTTCCGCTCCCCTGTTCAGTGCCCTCAACAAACACCATCTACCCGGAACCACTGGCCAAGATCCAGTGAAGTTGCTCTCCAGCCAAAACAACTTCTGTCAGCAGAAACAAAAATAGAATGGATTTTCTGCTTCCTCCTAAAGCCCTCTACGTTGAGCTCCATAGATTGGGAAATTCCATCACACAGTACAGAGACGCCATTCTTCATTCAATTGTGTATTCCTGCATGGCGTAATTAGGATGGGATGGCCTTTATAGTCCCTTCCAATTCTATGATTCAAAGCTTGAAGGAAGCAAAAAGCAAAGACATCAATTTTCTTCCCACTTCAAGGAAGTATTTAAAAACTACGCAGCTTTCCAGGTCACTTGTGCAGAAACTGCACATAATATTCAGTTTCGGCAAAAGTGGCCTTGAAAGCTGTGTAGTTTTAAAATTGTTATTATATAAGTATAATAACATTGTTATTATATAAGTATAATATTATAATAAGAATATAATGTCAACAGGTTGGATGTGTAGAAATATTGTTTTCAGTGCAGAAAATAGTTTTCGTTTTGTTTTGGGTATTTTTTTGGAAATTATTGTTTCCATTTGATGTTTGGTCTTATGTCTGTTATAACATGTGTTTTTATTTAATTTTAGTTTGTTAAGTTGTAATTCATATTTATATGTTGGGTTGTATAAATTTTATTAGTATGGATATATTTTTGTTGTATTTGGGCATTGAATGTTTGCCTTTTATGTTTGGAATCCACCCTGAGTCCCTCTGGGGAGATAAGAGTGGAATATACATAAATTATTATTATTATTATCTGTGCAAAATCACCCTATGTAAATTTTGTGCTAACTACAAAGATGCTCATCAGGACAGGCTTTTTCACATCAGAGTGGTGTTGACTGTTGGAAATAGTTACCTTCTACAACCTCCTATACTAGTTATTTCTTATATACATAATATATAATTCAGATTGCTTTCTATATTGTATGTATATGATTTGATATGCAGTTTCCCCCTTAACTCTGTGTTTTTTGAGGTTGTGGGAGGGACTACAGACGATGTGAACAGATCTGGGACTATTCAGACTGAGACTCCATTTTAGCGGTAGGAGTTTGCATCAGAAGCAGTACAGTACAATATAGAAATATTACTGTTAGTATACTGCAGTGTGTAGTCAGTCTTTATTGAGTCAATGTTCAGCAATGTATTAGACTAAAGAGAGCGTACTAGTCTGTATGCAACAAAGAAGAGACTAAATCACAATGCTTTAGAGCAGTGTTTCCCAACCGGTGCTGCGGCACACTAGTGTGCCGTGAGCGATCATCAGGTGTGCCATGGGAAATTGGAACCTCTTTCTTCCCCTTCCTGCCGAACACCTTTTCTTCTCCACTCGGGCTCCCTTCTTCCCAGCCTTGCTCTGTGAGCGGGTTCAGGAAGGGGGAGGGAGGAAGATGTGGGGCGAGTCTGCGCAGTAGCGCTTGCACGGGTCACGTCTTCCTCCCTCCCCCCTCCCCTCCGGAACACGCTCACGCTGCCCCCTCGGATCAAAATGGCAGCAGAAGCGGCAGCGTGAGCAGAGCGAGGCAAAGCGAGCAGAGGGAGGCTGGGAAGAAAGGAGCCCGAATTGAGAAGAAAAAGTAAGTGTTCGGCAGGAGGGGGAAGAAAGGGCGCAAAGGGGGAGGAAGAGGTCCCTGTCGAAAGCTGGCATGGGCAAACTTGGACCTTTCAGGTGTTTTGGACTCCAACTCCCACCATTCCAAGCAGCCTCGGGCTCTTTTCCTTTCCCCCCCTCAGCCACTTAAGCAGGAAAGGGCCTCAGGCTGTTAGGAATGGTGGGAGTTGAAGTCCAAAACACCCAGAGGGCCACATATCTGTGTGAGATGAGCTTCTCTAGCTTGACTGCGATAAAAACTAAACACAGAGACTGACAGCTGTTGAGCAAGACCTTCGTGTATGTCTTTCTGCCATTCCTGCCAAGATATCTATGTTGTGTTCATCAAAACAGGCCCAGGTTTCACACTGAGTGTATAAATACATTAAAAAACATATTAACTATATGTATTACTGTGTTAGAGTGTCATTTCGTGTCATTTTGGTTGGTGGTGTGCTCCAGGATTTTGTAAATGTAAAAAATGTGCCGTGGCTCAAAAAAGGTTGAAAAACACTCCTTTAGAGAACTTACTGTTTAAACTCTCACCTAATAAGAAATGTATCTGAATACGTGAAGTTTGTAAGTAAACCAACTATGTTACTTTTAACAAAGACTACTTACTTTTGGTCTCTTGTAAGCACAATTTAAAAGCAATATATTTTATGGGAGAGTAGATTTTTTGGGGCAACGGAAACAACACTTTTGAAGGTCTGTAATATATTTTGTGCACTGGCATAATCTTTGTTCCTAACAGTTCAAAGAGAGAACCAGGTTTATCAGTCTAACAACTGAGAAGCCTAATTTGCCTTGCATGACTACTAGTGGATATTTACCACTAAGGAGAAGATTCACTCAAATGAGTATTTAACTCTTCCCAGGAAGATCATACTTTACAAAAGGGTTGTGATTATTCCAAACGGTGTGAATGCCAATTGCTGTAATCTCCAAAATGGTCATGCTTCCGAAAGGCTATGGAGATTTCTGGTTTCCCAAAGGGTTATGGTCTCTAAAAGGCCATGCCTTTCCAAAATTGACAGATGAACATGTGTCTTTTAACCATTTTTGCGTATATTTTCTAACACTTTCCATCTCTAGTATCAAGAACTGTAGAGAATGGGGAAGCAAAGATTCCTACACAAATAGGTATAGACCACACAACCTCTGAGGATGCCTGTCATAGATGCAGACGAAACATCAGGAGAGAATGCTTCTAGACAGGGGTGCTCACACTTTTTCAGCATGCGAGCTACTTATAAAACAACCAAGTCAAAATGATCTACCTACCCACTACAAAAATGTGAAACATATAACACAATATCTGCTTTGAACTGGGTTTTCTGAGTCCACACTGCCATATAATCTGATTCAAAGCAGTTAACATGGCATTTTATTCAACTGTGTGGAAAGGACCTCAGATAACCCAGTGCCGGCAGCAGTTGGGCGGCGGCGGGAGCCTGAGGGGCGGGACTGAGCCTTCCTCCCACCCTGCCTGCGATCTACCAGGAGGCCCTATGCAATCTACCAGCAGATCACGATCTACCTAATGAGCACCCCTGTTCTAGAACATGGCCATATAGCCCGAAAAACCTACAACAACCCACTGATTCAGGCCATGAAAGCCTTCGACAATACAATCAAATAGGTATAGTAGGATGAAGAAGTGAGGTCACTGTTCCTATAGGGAAGGGGTGGGCAACTGCAGAGGAGGACAACTTTCATATATTACTATTTGAAAAGACAAGCTAGAAGAGGCTGCAACAATTTGCTTTTCTCTATTGGGAAGGGCAAATTTCCATCTCTCCTTCCTTCAACTAAGTAAATTAAATGCAAACTACTTTTACTCTGTGAACTCAAGCAAACTGAGGACAACTGAGGAAAGGAGGAGAGAGAAACTTGGAGTTCATAAAGTGGGGTGACACTGAATCAATACAGACTGTCCTAAATCGGGACATTTGGAGGACTTGAGATTGTTGATCTCAATAACAGAGACATAATAATCTGTTTCCTTGCGATTGATCTAATAATGGGTACGTTCTTTAGCTCAAACCTCATGGAAATAGTGAGGTGGTCTACAAAACCTCAAAGGGGGCAAAGCTACACAGAGTTTCCACCTAAACATCTACTGTTCTGCCGAATATGAGCTAAGGACCTCATATGTGCTATTTTCTTAAGTTAAAAGATTTAGATGCCACCTCTGTGCCAAACCACAGGCCCCTGTCAGTGGCTGGCTGTAAGAGAAAATAATACATGACGTAAGGAAGTACGGACACAAAAGAAAAACAGTATGAGGTTGGAGTGGATGAAGTGTTACAAAGGGGAGATAATAAATTTAAAACAAAGCGGAATGAGGCTGATCGGAGACCTCTTAACCCCAGACGGTACAATTAAAGATTGGGAGACGGTAAAGGACAAACGTGGACAATGTAACTGGTTTTTATAAGGATTATAAAGTGGAGGAGAAAGGGATCCCCGGAAACAGATTTGATCCAATTTTAAAATGGAAATTAGAAAAGGAGAAAAGCTTGATGGTTTTCATACACAGCAGTGGTTCCCAACCTGTAGTCTGTGGACTACCAGTGGCCTGCAAGAACTAAAATATGGTCCGCGGCCTCACCGTTACTACACCATTGCAATGCCCCCACAGACCACACACCCTTCTTTGTGGCCATGTGCCTGTGATAAGGAGGCGAGAGAAAGCCATTAGGGGCAATTTCTTGGGTCTTGCGCTCCACTTCTTCCTCTTCTTTTTGCACAAGCGTTAACAAAACCCACAGATAATAACACAGCCTAAAGAGGGAAAAAAATTCTTGGTGTCTTCCTTTTTAGGCCTGTTCCTCGGGTTATTTTGAGTGCTGATTCAAAAAATTACATTGGATAGACTGTGATGGCACGCCCGAGTCTTTGAGAAAAACTAGTGTCTGACTTTGCTCGGGGGCTATCTGTATACTTTCTGTTAAGATTAAGATCTTTAACACAGAGGCAAAGACTCTTGCACAAGCCAGTAAAGGTGGTCCCAGTGGTGATTGGCACACTGGGTGCAGTGCCTAAAGACCTTGGCCTGCACTTAAAAACAATCAGCACTGACAAAATTACTATCTGTCAGCTCCAAAAGGCCACCCTACTCGGATCTGCATGCATTATTCGATATATCACACAATCGATATATTACACAATCCTAGACACTTGAGAAGTGTCCAATATGTGATTGAATACAAAAGCCAGCATAATTATCTTGTTTGCTGTGTACTAATCTTGTGCATCAAAAAATGATGATGATGATGATAAAATAACATGCAAAAATACTGTGGGATTTTCGAATCCAAACTGACAAATTTTGGAACACAATACACCAGACATCACGATTGTGGAAAAGAAAAAAAGGTTGGATTATCAATGTCGCCATACCAGGTGACAGTTGAATTGAGGAAAAACAACAGGAAAAACTCAGCCGTTATCAGGACCTCAAAATTGAACTGCAAAGACTGGCATAAACCAATACAGGTAGTCCCAGTGGTAATCGGCACACTGGGTGCCATGCAAAAAGATCTCAGCCAGCATTTGGAAACCACAAACATTGACAAAATTACGATCTGTCAACTGCAAAAGGCCACCTTACTTGGATCTGTGCCATCATTCGAAGTTACGAATTGGGAAGTGTTTGACTTGTGATTTTGTGATAGAAAATCCAGCACATATATCTCGTTTCCTGTGTCATACTGTGTTTTAATAATAATAATAATAATGTAAAAAAAAGTATGGTTTGGTGATGTTGCAATCCCAGGCGACAGTAGATTTGAAGAGAAACAACTGAAAAAGCTGACATGATACGAGGATATAAAGATCGAACTGCAAAGACTCTGGCATAAGCCAGTAAAGGTGGTCCTATGGTGATCGGCACACTGGGTGCAACGCCTAAAGACCTTGGCCTGCACTTAAACACAATCGGCGCCGACAAAATTACCATCTGCCAGCTGCAAAAGGCCACCTTACTGGGATCTGCATGCATTATTCGCTGATAGATTACACAGTCTAGACACTTGGGAAATGTCCAACGTGTGATCCAGTACAACAGCCAGCAGAGTGATCTTGTCTGCTGTGGACTCATCTTGTTGTGTTTCTAATAATAATAATAATAATAATAATAATAATAATGATTTAATGTTTATATTGGAAAGTGCTTGTTGTGGTCTTGATGTTTTATGTAATGGCCTATGGCTAGTACAATAAACAATTCATACTACAACAACAATAACAATTTTTAAAGTGTTGCAAAAGAGACCTGAGTTCAAATTCGACTTCTCCGTGGCAGTCTCTGAATAACCTTGGGCTGTTCTTTTTTCACAGCCTAAAGGGCATCTACTTGGTAGAGTTAATACAGCTTAACACCACTTTAGCTACCATGGCTCAATGCTACAGAATCTTGGGAGTTGCCATTTGTTGAGGGACCAGAATTCACTGGCCGAGAAGGCTAATGAACTTGTTATACTACAGTGATCAGGATTCCGTAGCATTGAGTCATGGCGGTTAAGATGGTCTCAAACGGCATTAATTCTGCAGTGTAGATGCAGCCATTCTCAAAAGTGGTACAAAATCCTATACATTCACATTAGAAAGAAGGTTAAGGTTACCTGGATCTCTTTGATGTGAAAAGCAAGGATCAGGATCACCAGCCCAGCTGTGGAGAGGCTGATGAGGCATTTCACCATGAAGGAATAGGCAAACCACTGAAAGAGGAAGAAAAAAGAGGGAGAGATTGAAAAACATAATAGGGAGACTCCATGGGTCGTTTCAGCCCTTCTCACCAGCCAGGACTTCCAGCTGATGGTTAAATAAATTGCAACGTCCCCTCCAGGAGAAACCTTTTGATTCATTTCTCTGTGTTTCTGTCTTTCTATCCTTTCTGAAATTTATATTAATACTAGCTTGGGTACCCAGCGTTGCCTGAGTTATTTTTAAAAGTCATTTTTTAAAATAATAATAATAATAATAATACAAAATGCATAAGGTTGTGGGTGAACTACAACTCACATCATGCCAAGTAACCCCCCCTGAAACCCCATCAGTACTTAAAGTTTGTCATATTGGGCAAGTCTATTCTAGATGCATCATTGGTGGGGTTCAGTGTGATCTCTGGCTGCAGGATAAGCTCCCACCATGGTGAGTCCGTCTCCTCAAATCCGTCCAGTAGGTTCAGTTGGTCAAAGGGTTTTTGTGTGCCAAGTGTTGACCAGATCAGTCATCAGTGGTGGTCAGTGTCTCTGGATGTAAGTAAACTATAATTCCCATAAATCAAGGTGAATTTTCCCCCCAAGCCCTCCTGTATTTTTTGTTGGTCATGGGAGTTTCGTACCAAGTGAGGTCCAGGGCCATTGTTGGTGGGGTCCAGAGTGCTCTTTGATTGCAGGCAAACTATAAATCCCAGTACCTACAACAACTATAAATCAAGGTGAATTCCCCACAAACCTCTCCAATGTTTTTCTTAGGTTATGGGGGTTCTGTGTTCCAAATGTGGTCAGTGAGAGCAGGGGCGGTCTAAGATAATTTTAAATGGTAGGCGAACATTATTTTGCCGCCCCCCATGTAAAACAAATATACAATTATAATATCACAATACCATTAGTAGTATTATATTTTATCAATGTATATACAATATATTATACCATACTCATACTATATTATATCATAATTATATTATACTATTACAATATAATTATATTATAATATATTGACATTATAATATAATGTAACATTCTATTATATTATTATTATAAAATAATAAAATTATTTAAATAAAATTATCCTCTACTAAATATTTTCATTACTCCTATAAAACTCAAATAACCCAAAATAAAGTAAAATAAAATATTATATATTACTATTTTGTACAATACCACTATACTGCAATATTGTTTGTAATATTACATGTAATATAAAATATATCATTATTCTATTGTTATATTGTATTTGTATTATATTGTATGGCAATATTAAGCAGAACTGTATAATAATCAACAAGAAATGCCATGTAAATGCATCAAAATCAGAATATATTACCTACCATCCGACTCATAATTCATAGGAGTCTCCCATAAGTCCAAAATTAGGATCCCAATGTAAATGTAAATAGAAAAACAGCCAAAATGTTCAAATGAGGTCGAATACAGGCAGCGCGGCCTGGGCAAACTTGGGCCTGCCCTCCCTCCTTCTAAGTGTTTTGGCCTCCAACTCCCACAACTCCTCATAGCCTCAGGCCCCTCAGGTCTAGACAGAAATAGAGCCGAAGAAAGGAAGGAGGGAGAGAAGAGGTCACAGAGGAGGAGGAGGAAAGCCCTTCATTCATTCCTTCACTTACACTTCCTTCACTGATTCTTTTCTCCTTCCCTGCAAACGCGCGCGCGCGGCGGAAACAAAGGGAGAGGGGAAGCACTCCCTGCCTGCCCGATACGGAGTGCTTTGCTTACAGGCTTCTGCGCAAGGGAGCTACTGGGCATGCGCGGAGGTTTTCGCGCATGTGCAGTTGCTCCTGTGCTCAGCTTCAGCTCCGGAGCAACTGCGCCTGTGTGAAAACCTCCGCGTGCCCAGAAGCGGCGTCGGAGCGCACAAGGCCGGGGTCAAAAAGCAGGCAGCTGCAGCACTGTCTGAGGAACATCGGCAGAGCCAGGATGGCGCCCCATGCGGCCAGGATGGCGCCCCCTTCCCAGATGGCGCCCTAGGCGGCCGCCTACTTGGCCTATCTTGTAGGACCGCCCCTGAGTGAGAGTCACAGTGCTCTGACTTGATGCAGGGTGAACTACAACTTCCATCATGTGGAGTCAATCTCCCAAACTCCTCTAGTATGATTAGTTGCCGATTAGTTCTGCTCTGTTTGTTGTGCAGACAGAGTTGAAAAAGATTAGGAAAGGGTTAAGGGAGAGTAAGTGGGTGGGGGTAATGCAAATTCCATACCAATGGAGAGAGTAAACACTAGGATGTCTGTGGTGGAGGAAACACATAAAATCTTAGGTGAAATTTATTTTTTATTTATATATTTATGTATTTATTTATGTCCCCATAGGAAAGCCTTCACTTGGGTATGGTGTTTGTGGAGCCTTGGCAGGGCTCTTGTTCATGTTCAAGGCGTTCATTATAACCTGCAATGTCATTGGAGGGAGGGCCATTGGTGTGTCATGAGTGGTAGAAGTTATAGCTGTTTGTGGAGGCAGGAGCTTGTCTGTGTAAGTGGACACCCCTACCACATACACACATGCATATTCATGTGTATGGATAAAATATTCTGACAACTGTTTTTCTGTATTGCCCCGTCTGCTTGCAAATACGAGTGAATGAATGAATTTTATTGTTATGTGGCGCAGCTGGCTGGGTGCCAGCTGCATAAGATCTCTACTGACCAGAAGGTCATGAGTTTGAGGCCTGCCTGGGTTGAGGTGGGCTCTCGACCTATTGTGTAGCCTGTTGTCAACCTGTGCATCCCGAAAGACAGTTGCATCTGTCAAGTAGGAAATTAAGGTACCACTTAGTAGGGAGGCTTAATTTAACTGATTTACAAGGCCATAAAAAAGATCTTCAGGAAACACGCTGAGGAAGGATGGAGTTCGACAGCTCCCCCTGGTGGCCAGATGTTAAATTGCCTCTGTCTGTCTTGTGTGTTTGTGTGTCTAAATGTAATGTGTACATTGTAATCTGCCCTGAGTCCCCTGCGGGGTGAGAAGGGCGGAATAGAAATAAAATAAATAAATAGTCACAGATCTATAGTTGCAAATACCATCATCCCCAATCACTGATAGGTAGACAGGGGCTATATTACAAAATATCCCAAGAGTACCTGGTTGAGGTCACAGCAGTATTATCACACAACAGTATTTGTTGGCAGTCTCCCATCCAAGTTGTGACCAGGGCTGACTCTGCTCAGCCTTAAGGTCATCTGGTCCCTTTGGGGACATGATTAGGCCATGTTGATATTGAAGGGGGGAAAACCAAAGGACCCCAATTCCACTTGTCTGTCTCTCTCAGAAACACTGTCCCGAAGATCTGGCACCCATACAGTGGAGGATACATTACTTGACAGATTAGATTCATTTATGGTAGGTCTGTTTATAAGTGGCCATCATCCATAACAGGTGAAGGAAACATGGTTGATCCGCAGGATATTCAGAGCAAACAAAACGATTTTTTCCATGCAGTTTGAACAAAAGCTTATTAAGAGAAGGACTTTGTAAAACACACACACACACACATTTTGCATGTGTTGAAAGGCCTCCACTGGCTTGTTTGTTTGTTCCTGCAGGTGCAAATGGCGTTGGCATCGGCACCTCATTTCCGTGGACAAATTCCAGAGCGGAACCTGCTCCTTTATGTGCCAAATTGGGCCATCAAGCTACAAATTGGACAGGGCCCCTCTACGTTTAGGCCAGTGGTTCTCAACCTTCCTAATGTCACGACCTCTTAATACACTTCCTCATGTTGTGGTGACCCCCAACCATTAAATTATTTTCATTGCTACTTCATGACTGTAGTTTTGCTACTGTTATGGATCGTAATGTAAATATCTGATAAGCAGGATGTATTCTCATTTACTGGACCAAATTTGGCACAAATACCTGATATGCACAAATTTGAATATTCGTGGTGTTGGGAGGGGGTTGATTCTGTCACTTGGGAATTGTAGTTGCTGGGATTTATAGTTCACCTACAATCAAAGAGCATTCTGAACTCCACCAACGATAGAATTGAACCAAACTTGGTACACAGAACTCCCAAGACCAACAGGAAATATTGAAAGGGCTTGTTGAGCATTGATCTCCAGTTCTGGAGTTGTAGTTCACCTACATCCAGAGAGCACTGTGGACTCAAACAATGATGGATCTGAGCCAAACTTGGCACAAACACTCAATATGCCCTAATGTGAATACTGGTGGAGTTTGGGGAAAATAGACCTTGATATTTGGGAGTTGTAGCCGCTGGGATTTATAGTTCACCTACAATCAAATAGCATTCTGAACCCCAACAACAATAGAATTGGTCTAAACTTCCTACACAGAATCCCCATGACCAATAGAAAGTACTGTGTTTTCCGATGGTCTTTGGAGACCCCTCTGACACGTCCTCATGACCTGCCCCCCCCCCCCCGGGGTTCCCGACCCTCAAGTTGAAAAGCACTTGTTTGGGGCATGTGCAGGAGAGGGAACTTCACCAATCGCTTGGAACAATTACTTTTTGATTCCACTCACCATTGGCTGTGCTGGCTCAGAAAAGAATTCTGGAAGTTGTTGAACTAGGTCCCTTTCCTAAACTGCAGTTGGCCTAAATATTCTATCATCCCCACATAGGACAATCGCAGGTGGACATTTAGGAGTTATAACCCCAAGCCTAACTTTCCGAAGCTCTGTTCCCAGCCATTACAGCCTTGATACAATTCTTTTTGTCTCCAAATGTAATACTTATCAATTGAGGTGTTGTTAAAAGGCTTGTAACTCTGTTACTGGGCTTTGTTTTCTTGCTTTTAGAAAAATACCCTTGTTGTTTCACTAGATTAGATATAACTTCACATGTTTCTCACTGAATCAGAGTTAAATGCAAGCGCCCTGGCCAGCAGGTGAATTGTGTGACCAAGGCGTCTTGGCCGATAAAACAAACACCACATGGTGATGTTGTTGCAGGCAACAGCTTTTCCAAAAGAAGCTGATTTAACAGGTGAAGCAGGTGCTGCCTTCTGAGACAGTTGGTTTGAGGGTGGAGTTGTTCCTTTCACACACCTATGAAACAATCCTATGCATACTGTTGGGCAAGTGGGCTTATTAACAAAGACCCTCCCCATGAATGTATAGAAGCAGTGTGACCCAACACCAGTAACTAAAATAACAATAAAATAAAAATAACAATAACACTCAGACAATGTTATATCTTCCTTAGGGGGCTTTTCTTTGTAGTAAAATAATATGGTTGCACTATTTACAAGAACAAAATTTCCATAACACAAATAAAGTTCTTTATGCTTCCTTCTTTGCTTCCACGCTGGGCTTCTTTCTCATGCAGATAAACAGCTTTGGTCTCACAGAGCCTCTTCTCACACTGAACTTACACAGGAACTTCACACAGTAGCTTTTTACACAGCAGCCTTCACACACCGGGGCCTTCTCACACGATGACCTTCAACCTGGGGAATCTCTCACATTTAAGGTTCTCACATCAGGCCTTATCAAACCGAGATCTACTAACACTGAGGCCTTCTCACACTGAGGGATCTCTCAGACTGAAACTTCTCTCCCACTGAGGCAAACTAACACTGAGGCATTTCTCCCACTGAGGCTTTTCTCCCATTGAGGCCAGGCATGTAGCCAGGCATGTAGCCAGGGGGGGGGGACTTAGGGGGCTTCAGCCCCCCGAAATTCTCAGGTTGGTCCGCAAGAAGGCCTTACTGGTACATTATTTAAACTGTTATGTTTATTCATATCATGGTCTGATCACCATGCTCATTTTATCCCACATTCATGGGGTTATTGGGATAACAATACAAAAGGTTTGCTAGGGTAGACCCTCTTCCACCCAGTCACAGCCCCGAAACAAACTCAGCACCCCGAATCAAAATCCTGGCTACGGCCCTGATTGAGGCCTTTCTCCCACTGAGGGCTCTCTCAGACTGAGACCTCTCTCACACTGAGGCAAACTAATACTGAGGCCTTTCTCCCACTGAGGCCTTCTTACACTGAGGGCTCTCTTAGACTGAGACCTCTCTCAGACTAAAACTGAGGCCCTTTTCCTACTGAGGCCTTTTCACACTGAGGGCTCTCTCAGACTGAGACCTCTCTCACACTGAGGCAAACTAACACTGAGGCCTTTCTCCCACTGAGGGCTCTCTCAGACTGAGACCTCTCTCACACTGAGGCAATCTAACACTGAGGCCTTTCTCCCACTGAGGCCTTCTTACACTGAGGGCTCTTTCAGACTAACACTGAGGCCCTTCTCCTACTGAGGCCTTCTCACACTGAGGGTTCTCTCAAACTGAGACCTCTCTCACACTGAGGCAAACTAACACTGAGACCTTTCTCCTACTGAGGCTTTCTCTACTGAGGCCTTCTCACACTGAGGCCTCTCTCACACTGAGGCCTTTCTCCCACTGAGGCCTTCGTACACTGAGAGCTACTATCCTACAGACACACCTGCTTATATTGAACTACATCTTTTGCTGAGTCATTGCATCCATTTAACCCTTACAGTGCTTGACTCACATTTCTGTAATTAAAAATACCTAGTTAATTTTTAATATTTCTGACACATACTTATGGAGAAGTTACATTTTGGACTACACCTCCCAGGTAACCGAGACATGGTTAGACGAGCTGGGTGGGGTAAATCTCACCCAGTTGTGTCCTCCGGGTTTTGGGGTGCATTAAAGGATTCCTGAATTTCTAGTTCAACCAAGCTAATATGTTGAGCTGTGTTGCTAATGAGAACAACAGATTATTTACTTTACAATTTTTATGAGCAACCCATTTACTTCTCCTAGGAAACAAAGTCCTACATCCTATTGTTATATTGTTGAAAGGTTTACTTCTTTCCTGATTTCCCTAATCTGGGAGTAAAGACAGATTGCAGCAGTTCATAAAGACATAGCTAATCAATGATCTCATGCAAATATTATTAACGTAATTAAGCTGCCATTTGTCCCAATCAATACTAATATCAGTTCCCACTGAATCAATGGGAACTTGGTAAGAGAACACACATATATATTCTATTGATTCAATGTGTTTAACTCTAAATGACCATAACTATTTTATTTGCATACCCCCCACCCCAAAAAAAACTATCCAGATTTACCAGAGACAGCGCTAGGCCCCATCTATAGGTAAAATAAAGGTTTCCTCTGACATAAAGTCTAGTTGTGCCCTACTCTGGGGGTTGGTGCTCATCTCCATTTCTAAGCCAAAGAGCCGGCGTTGTCCGCAGACACCTCCAAGTTCATGTGGCCGGAATGACTGAATGGAGCACCAATAGCGGTACCTATTGATCTACTCAAATTTGCATGTTTTCGAACTGCTAGGTTGGCAGAAGTTGGGGCTAACTGCGGGAGCTCACCCCGCTCCCTGGATTCGAACCTCCAACCTTTAGGTCAGCAAGTTCAGCAGCTCAGCAGTTTAACCTGCTGCACCACCAGGGGCCCCCATCTCTACTGCCATATAAAATCCAGATTATCTGATTTGAGCTGGATTATATGGCAGTGTAGACTCATATATTCCAGTTTATATATTTACTTATTTACTATATTTTATCCCGCTCTATCTCACCCTGGAGGGGACAGAGCAGTTTATTCAAAACAGATATTATGGATTATTTGATTTTATAATCTGGATTAGATATCAGTGAAGATCGGCTCTAAAGAATCCTCTGTTGTCCCAGGCCCCTTCTACACTGCCATAGAAAATCCAGGTTATCTGAGGGCCCTTCCACACAGCCCTATATCCTAGAATATCAAGGCAGAATATCCTACAATATCTGCTTTGAATTGCGTTATCTAAGTGGACATTCAGATAATGTTGAATTTCCTGCCTTGATATTCTGGGATATAAAGCTGTGTGGAAGGGCCCTGATTTGAGCTGGATTATATGGCAGTGTAGACTTAGATAGTGCCATTCAAAGCAGATAATGTGGATCATCTGATTTGATAATCTGGATTATATGGTAGTGTAGAAGGGGCCTGAATTCAACATACAAAGGTACTTTAACTCAGCAATGGAGAGAGGAGAGGGCTGAGGCTGGATCTACACTGCCATGTAATCCAGGTTTTCAAAACAGATAATGATCTGCTTTGAACTGGATTACATGAGTCTACACTGCCATATAATCCAGTTCAAAGGAGTGAGTGTGGATTTCACATGGCAGTGTAGAAGAGGCCTGATATAACCCAGTTTAATGCAGATAATCAGGGATCAGATCCTGGGATACAGAGCAGTGTTGAAGGGACTTCAGACAAAAGCAAACTGCTGCAGCCTTTCCTAGCTTTTCTGTTTTTCCTCATTCATAACTATTGCCATGTTGACCACGCTCTAGTGCAGGGGTGCTCAGAATGGTGATCGGGATCACCAGGGTGATCTTCAGGCCTCATCCTGGTGATCTTCAGGCCCCTGACCAGGTTTTTTGCTGTTGGTCCTCTTCACGCGCCCCTGCACACTGCAAAGAAGTCCTCCGTCGTTGCTCCTCCCCGCTCCCTGCTCGCGCGCCACCTCCAAAAGCTCCAGAGTCCAAGAGGCAGAATGCGCCCCCTCTTTTGGATTCCTCCTCCTCCCCCCATCCTTCTCCAGCCACTCAGAGTCATAGGAGACCAAAGGGGGCAGACCTGGATGATGCGATGCATGGCTGGTCCCACGCGCATTCGCAGAAGCCTCTCAGACTTCTCGTGAGCTCTTGGAGGCGGCACGCATGCTGGCGGCGTGGAAATATTGAGCACCGGATCGCCTTCAAAGTGCTGGTTCTCACCTTCAAGGCCTTGTAGGGCCTGGGGCCAGCGTACCTGAGGGACCGCCTCACTCCTTACTGCCCAGCGAGATCACTACGGTCAGAGGATGCCAACCTCCTGGAAATACCATCAGCAAAGTCGGCACACCTGACATCCACCCGCCGGAGGGCGTTTTCTGTAATAGCCCCCACGCTGTGGAACGCCCTCCCAGCTGAAACCAGGGCCCTGAGGGATCTTCTCCCATTCAGGCGGGCCTGTAAAACCCATCTGTACAGGCAGGCCTTCGGAGAGTAGGCCTGTGTGCTCTTGGTATTGTGCTTGGCATCTGTTGCTGCTCCGTTGTATTAGTGCCTTTCTTGTTATTGTTTTAATTGTTCAATTGTTTTATGTTTTAATCCTGTTTTATGCCTCTGGCTTTGTAAGCCGCCCCGAGTCCTCGGGAGTCGGCGGCATAGAAGCCTCAATAATAAATAAATAAATAAATAAATAAATAAATAAATAAATAGGAGCAACGACGGAGGAGAAGAAGAAGGACGCTTTGGGGTCATTTCCTTTCCGCATCCCAAAGGTCGGTCTTTTTACTTTGGGGTGGGTGCTTGATTGTTCTGTGGCATGTCTCTTTGTTTATTTTTAATGTTTAAAAATGGCCTTTTAGCTCCAAAGCCTCTCTGCTTGCTTTGTTCCTTGAGAAATATATGTTGGGGAATATGGAAATGTGGGAGAAATGGGGTGGTTGGATGTATTTTTGCATGCCCCTTTGTTTACCTTGCTGAGTATTAAATGGCCTTGCAGTTCAACAGCCTCTCTTCTTACTTTCTGGCTGATAATATGTGTGGTAATATGGCAGTGTGGGAGAAATGGGGTGGTTTGATGTATTTTAATGCTCTGTTTTATATTGTTGTTATTACATAAGAACATAAGAACATAAGAAGAGCCATGCTGAATCGGACCTCAGCCCATCTAGTCCAGCATTCTGTATCACACAGTGGCCCACCAGTTGTACACGGGGATCTCGAGCAGAAGGGAGGGCAAAACCCTGACCTGCTCCCGACCCCCACAACCAGTACCCAGGAAATCCTGCCTACCTCAACCAACTCCGAGGTGGCACTTGAATGTCCTTTTCAGTAACTACCGATACACTTGGTATCCATGAATCTGTCTAATCCTGCCTTGAAGCTGTCCAGGCTGACAGCTGTCACAACCTCCTCTGGAAGTGAGTTCCATAACCCAATGACCCTCTGGGTGAAGAAATATTTCCCTTTATTAGTCCTAATTTTCCTACCTTGGAGCCACTATTAAATTGAAATGTTGATGTTTTATAACTTCATTTTATGTAAACTGCCCCGAGCCTGCTGGAAGGAGCGGTACATAAAAATGAATAATAAATATAAATAAATAAGTAAGAAAATAGTTATACGTTTTACATTTCTGGGTAGGTGATCTTTGGGACTTGGTTTTTTAATCAGTAGCTCCCATGCTGAAAAAGTGTGAGCACCCCTGCTCTAGTGTTACTTGGAATATATGTCGCTTTCTTCACGTGGACAAATTAGGATTAGCAAATGTCTTCCCCACTGTTTCCTGGAAAGGTAATACATGTTGGGAAAGGCAGGTTTGCCCCATTTGCTTCCCTTCTTTGCCCTTCCAGCACCGAACTCTGAAAAATCACCCTTGACTTGGCCTTTGAAAGGCAGCCAAGGCGGGACGAGAGACTCCCTGAGCAAATATTATTATAGTAGGAAAGTGATTGAGATGGGATGGCGCTGAAGTGGTATATAAGAAGGGCAAAAGGTCTCAGAGGAATATCCAAGAGAGACAGATACAAGCAGTGACAGGGTGAAAGAGAAGACAAGCGATGCAAGCCGAATCCTTCAATCTGACACCCCTGGAAGCCTCTTGTGTACAAGCCAAAGTAGGTCCTCCTGACTTCACTTTTGCAGATCGCTTCTATAAAATTATAGAACCGTCCCAGCCATAAGGCCTATGAGGCGTTCTGGTTTCTATGCATCTATCATCATGACCACTATTTCCAATTCTGTTCTCTCCCCCATGCTGGGGACAAACACTAAAACAGCCACCGGGGCACCTGGGGGGGGGGTCACGAGGAGGTGTCAGAGGGGTCGCCAAAGACCATTAGAAAACACAGAATTTTCTATTGCTCATGGGGATTCTGTGTGGAAAGTTTGGACCAATTATATCGTTGGTGGGGTTCAGAATGCGCTTTGATTGTATGTGAACTATAAATCCCATCAGCTACAATTCCCAAATACCAAGGTCTATTTTCCCCAAACGCCACCAGTATTCACATTAGGGCATATTGAGCATTCATGCCAAGTTTGGCCCGGATCCATCATTGTTGGAGTCCGCATTGCTCTCTGGGTGTAGGTGAACTAAAACTCCAAAACTCAAGGCCAATGCCTAGCAAACCCTTCCAGTAGTTTCCGTTGGTCATGGAAGTTCTGTGTGCCAAATTTGGTTCAATTCCATCATTGGTGGAGTTCAGAAAGCTCTTTAATTGCAGGTGAACTATAAATCCCAGCAGCTACAACTCCCAAATACCAAGGTCTATTTTCCCCAAACTCCACCAGTATTCACATTAGGACATATTGAGTATTCGTACCAAGTTTGGCCCAGATCTATCATTGTTTGAGTCCACAGTGCTCTCTGGAGGTAGGTGAACTACAACTCCAAAACTGGAGGTCAATGCCCAACAAGCCTTTTCAGTATTTTCCGTTCGTCATGGAAGTTCTGTGTACCAAGTTTAGTTCAATTCCATTGTTGGTGGAGATCGGAATGCTCTTTGATGGTAGGTTAACTATAAATCCCTGCAACTACAACTCCTGAATGACAAAATCAATCCCCCCACCCCCACCAGTATTCAAATGTGGGCATATCGGGTATTTGTACCAAATTTGGTCCAGTGAATGAAAATACATCCTGCATATCAGATATTTACATTACGATTTATAATAGTAGCAAAATTACAGTTATGAAGTAGCAACGAAAATAATGTTATGGTTGGGGGTCACCACAACATGAGGAACTGCATTAAGGGGTTGCAGCATTAGGAAGGTTGAGAAACACTGCTCTCTTGTCCTTGCCCCGGGCAATTCCTACTTCTGTTGGTTGCTCTTCTGTGAACACTGTGTTACCTGGCCCATCCAGATTAATATTTATTCTGTCACTGCTCCCAATCTGGCCTCCCCACCCACAGATCTCCAGTCCCGGCCCGTGAAGGGAGTGATTGTGTCCAGAACAATAACGTAAAAAGAACTTTGGCTTCTTCCTTCGCCCAGAGAAAGAAACGTTTACATGCCAGAAAAAGCAGGATAAAGAAAGAGCAAAGGAAGACAAAAGACAAAGGTGATATTCTCACCAAGGCTGAATATACACTACTATATAATCCAGTTCAAAGTAGATAATCTGAATTCAGAAACTGGATTATATAGTGTAGGTAGGACCTGAGCTGGTGAAAGTATTGGCTGTGGCCAATCTACGCTGCCATATAATCCAGTTTCTGAATCCAGATTGTTTTCTTTGAAGTGAATTATATGGCAGTGTAGATTAAGGCCCCTTCTACACTGCCATATAAAATCCAGATTATCTGCTTTGAATTGGATTATACGGCAGTGTAGACTCATATAACTGGATTATATGGCCTGTACCAGAGCCATATAGGGTGATATAGGGTCATTCTGGGTCGTGGCCAGAATTGTGGCTGGAAAAAAGGGGTAGGCAGCAAAACTATTTCAACAAAGGAGTTATATGCTCCCTACAATGGGCCCTGCTCATCATTCTAGCAACCGTAACATGTTGGACATGTCCAAGTTTCCAGACAGTTTTCAAAGGCACTCTATATGGGGCTGCCCTTGAAGACAGCCCGGAAGCTGCAGCTAGTTCAAAGATCGGTGGCCAGGTTAATAACGGGAGCTGGTTACAGGGAGAGGTCAACCCCCCTGTTTAAACAACTCCACTGGCTGCCAATAAGTTTCCGGTCCTAATTCAAGGTGCAGGTGATCACCTACAAAGCCCTAAACGGTTCAGGACCTGCCTATCTTTGAGATCTTCCCCTACCAACCAGCACATACTTTTAAGATCCTCTGGGGAGGCTCTGCTCTCACTTCCGCCGCGGTCTCAAGCGCAGCTGGTGGGAACAAGAGAAAGGGCCTTCTCGGTGGTGTCCCTTCATCTCATCTCGCTATCCAAGGAGATTAGATTGGCACCTACCCTGTCCCTTTCCATTTTCCGCAAGGAATTAAAAACCTAGATGTTCCACTGTGCATTTGATTAGGCAGTTCAACAGAGAATTGGATCAATCCCGCCATAGCTCTTTGCACTTTCATTGGCCTTCCCACCTGTAATCCTGTTACTGTAAATGCCTAAGGACGTTACCCTTCTAACTATGACCTTAACGGAATTGAAGCGCATCCTGCACTTTCCCTGGGCTCTGTCTAGGAACAATTGCACCTTCCTGTTCCTTTTCACTCAGCACTTATACAGCCATTATACTGTTTCTAAAATGTATTTTGTGATTGTAATGTTCTTCTGATGTTGGTTTTATTTTGTTTCATTTCATTTTATTGTGTGTGTTTTAATCTGTATTTTCGAGCTTGTCCCCTTGTAAGGTGGCGAGGTATAAAAATAAAGTTGTTGTTATTATTATTATTATTTAGAGTGAGTTACAGTAGTCCCTATGGCAGTGTTTCCCAACCTTTTTTGAGCCGTGGCACACTTTTTACATTTGCGAAATCCTGGGGCACACCACCAACAAAAATGACACAAAATGACACTCTAACACAGTAATACTTATAATTAATATGTTTTTTAATGTATTTATACACTCAGTGTGAAACCTGGGCCTGTTTCGATGAACACAACATAGATATCCTGGCAGGAATGGCAGAAAGACACAAACTTCCCACACAGAACTCCCATAACCAAGAGAAAATGCTATAAGAGTTTGGTGGGCATTGACCTTGGGTTTTGGAGTTGTAGTTCACCTATATCCAGAGAGCACTGTGGACTCAAACAATGTTGGATCAGGACCAAACTTGGCATAAATACTCAATATGGCCAAATGTGAACACAGATGGAGTTGGGGGAAAATAGACCTTGACATTTGGGAGTTACAGTTTCTGGAGGGGGGGCCTCGAAAGACCAGCAGTCTCCCTCTCACTTAGGTTGCCCCCTCCCCTCCTCGCCTGGCTTGAATTGGGGTCGTGGGGAGCAGGAGCCTCACTCACCACCTGCGCAGCTCCTCGGGGGTCAGCGGGGCGGCCCGGGTGGGCATCTCGGGGTTGGCAAAGCAGGCAGGAAGGAAGGTGGTGGTGGGGGGCAGGGAGCCGGAGGGAGGCCGAGAGTGGTTTTGTGTGCACCAAGGGGGAGGAGGGAGGGGCGGGTGCGGGACTGAACCATCCGGCATTAGGCCTGGGGGGGAGGGGGGAGGCAAGAGGAGGTCTCTACTTGGGGAAAGGGAGGCGGGCCTTCCCAATGCATGGAGAGGGAGAGACCCAAGTAGACAACCGGTGGGGAGGGGAGGGGTGTTTGTAACTTTGTGCCTTTATCGAGGTAGGTTTCTTAGGGTTTTTATACTTCAACACACTAGACTCTCCCCCGCCTTCCTGGAGGTTCCAATTTCCCAAGGCACACCTGATGATTGCTCACGGCACACTAGTGTGCCCCGGCACACTGGTTGAGAAACACTGCCCTATGGGATGTAACAGCCAGATCTGACTTCTTAAGGAAGAAGCACTGTTCCCTTGCCTTGATATAATGCCATGAATACATTGCTGTTAAAGACTATCATGCAATTTTCATTTATTAATTCCTTTAAAATGCACACTAGTTTCTTGTAAAATGGACACTTTGAACTATACAGTCCCTCAATGCATCCTCACTAAAACAAAATCATGCAGAAGTATCACAGCTTCTGAAATGGGCAATACTACTGCTAATGTATACAGCAAGGAGAAGCACTCTGATGCCTGCTGACTACAAATCCCATCAGCTCCATCAAACCAAACATGAATGATGTGGATTAAACCACTGAGCTGCTGAACTTGCTGACCGAAAGATCAGCAGTTCGAATCCGGGGAGCAGGGTGAGCTCCCACTGTTAGCCCCAGCTTCTGCCAATCTAGCCGTTCAAAAACTTGCAAATGTGAGTAGATCAATACCCAAACTCTCCCTACCCAAGACCCACCCCACCCAGTCTAACCCATCCCCCTTATTTTATACTTGTAGTATTAAAAAAAGCATTAAATAAATAAAAAAATGTTTTAAAGGTACTGCTCCATGCAGCCATGCCGGTCGCATGACCTTGGCGGTGTCAACGGACAACGCCGGCTCTTCGGCTTAGAAATGGAGATGAGCACCACCCACCAGGGTCAAACACAGACTTAATATCAAGGGGAAACCTTTCATTAAAAAATAGACAGCTGAAAACTGGGACATATATGTTATCACTTGTTTTGCTCCTGCACAATTCTGGGAAATGTAGTTTAGGGTTGGGCATTTGGAATTCTTAGTGAGAGAGTGCCTCGGCTTCCTAAACTACATTTCCCAGAATTCTGCAGGAGCACAGCGGGCGATAGCAAAGCAGGCATCTCATCTTTAGAATGCTAATACATTCAATTGTAGTCAAAACACAATAAACAGGAGAGGCTTCAGCAGTTTGCTTTTGCCGGAGTCCACTGGGAAAAGTGGAATTTGCACTTTGAGCTCAGTTCATAGCAATGGAAGTTAAGACAGGATAAAGGAGAAGGAAGAGAAACTGGTGCCTTTTAAGAGCAGCTTGGAAAGTGGGATGACAGAGGATTAGTTGAGTCTGCCCCTGCTTAACACTGTTGCCTATCACTTGCCCGTGGAGATGCCGAGAGAAGACATCTGTAAGCATGTAGAGGCACACCATACCTGCACCCTCCTTCCCTTCCATTTCCTGCCTGCTGCATACTTATCCGGCTCATAAATACTGAATATATTTGAATTGTGTGCTCTTACAATACAGTAAAATCAACCGTAGTTCAAACATCCTATTAATCTTTGCTAGGAAATGGTTGTGTTTATTGGACGAACACACCCTTCATTAGGCACAGGCACAGAACAAACTATTGCAATTCAGAGCGCATTACGCAAAGAAAGGTCTTCTGAATTTGACGAGGAGGAAAAGGGCACAGGTGAAAGCCCTTGGTATGAAAATATCAATGCTATTAACGCACAGCTCCTTTTTTTTTCATCTGGCATCTATCTGGATTGAGGTTCTGGGTTTTAGCCTGCCACTTTTGTACTCTCGCTTGCTGAAGTGTTCCAGCGAGTGCCTCAGTAGATCTTAGAAAAATCTTGATTTAAGTCGTTGGCGTGCTGGCTGATATCCAAGCAGAGGATGGGCCAAGGATGTCACTGCCTTGGTCCTTTCACTATTGGTTGCTACTTTCCGGCAGATGTCAGATGGTGCAATACCGGCTAAACAGTGTAATTTCTCCAGTGGTTTTGGCGTGGTGAGATGGGTTCCACACTGGGCATGGATATTATTATTATTAATTATTATTTAAATTATTTATAACCCACCCTTCTCTACCCCTGAAGGCGGACTCAGAGCGGCTAACAAAAGGCAGCAATTCAATGCAAAATATAATCAATAAAACAACAATTACATTGTAAAAATACATTAAAACAGAATAAAAACCAATTAAATACAAATAGTTCAGAAGTGCACATAGTCCGAGTACTCAACAGCAGAGGAGCAAAGCGCAAGGGCATATGTCTTCACTGTATCTGGTTGTGATCCCCAGGTTGTGTCAGTCAGCTTTCATATGATATTGTTTCTAGCACCCACTTTTTGCTTGAATTTTACACTTATGATTTCCAACATTTCACTGAGGAAGACAGGGACACCTTAAAATGTCAAAATTTCTTAATGAGGAAGAATACACAAGCTAAGAGAGGCTTCATAAGCTTGATTTGGGGTGAGTCCACCAAGGCCCCATCTTATCTACACTGCCATATAAAATCCAAATTATCTGCTTTGAATTGGATTATATGGCAGCATAGACTCATCAAATCCAGTTCAAAACAAATAATGTGGATTATCTGATTTGATAATATGGATTACATGGCAGTGTAGAGAGGGCCTTTGAAAGACAAGATTCTGCCTCATTCTCTCCTCTCCTTCTACTGAGTTGATTGAGTACAAACTAGATTTGCACTTTGAACTAAATTTGCAGCAATTGAAAAGCTGAGGACAAAGGAGGGAAGTTGGAAGAGGGTGTAGAAACTAGGACATTTTAAACCCACATGAAAAAGTGGGACAATAGAGGATTAATTGGGACTGTCCCCACTTGGGAGGATAGATTTATCTGTAACCTGCCAACCTAGGCAACACTATGAATTTCATGGGTAACCCTAAATCAGTGGTTCTCAACCTTCCTCATGCTGTGACCCATTAATACAGTTCCTCATGTTGTGGCGACCCCCAACATAAATTATTTTTGTTGCTACTTCATAACTATAATTTTGCTACTGTTATGAATCGTAATGTAAATAATATCTGATATGCAGGAGGTATTTTCATTCACTGGACCAAATTGGGCACAAATACCCGAGACACCCAAATTTGAATACTGGTGGGGTGGGGGATTGATTTTGTCATTTCAGAGTTGTAGTTGCTGGGATTTATAGTTCACCTACAATCAAAGAGCATTCTGAACTCCACCAAAGATGGAATTGAACCAAACTTGGCACACAGAACTCCCATGACGAACAGAAAATATTGGAAGGGTTTGTTGGGCATTGACATTGTGTTTTGGAGTTGTAGTTCACCTGCATCCAGAGGGCACTGTGGACGGAAACAATGATGGCATGAATACTCAATATGCCCTAATGTGGATACTGGTGGAATTTAGGGGAAATAGACTTGATATTCGGGAGTTGTAGTTGCTGGGATTTATAATTCACCTAAAAGGAAAGAGCATTTGGAACCTCACCAATGATAGATTTGGGCCAAACATCCCACAAAGAACCCCCATGAAAATACTGTGTTTTCCGATGGTCTTTGGCGACCCCCCCCCCAAAGGGATCCCAATTCCAGGTTGAGAAACTGCAATAGAGGATTAATTGGGACTGTCCCCACTTGGGAGAGTATGTTCATATATGCCTTCATGTCACCTGACAACTTAAGTGACACCATGAATTTCATGGGTGACCCTAAATTGAAGAGGATTGGACTGAATGGCCCTTGTGGTCCCTTCCAGTTAAATGATTCCCTGAACCTGTAATGGGTCTCCTTGGCAAGATTTAGTCAGAAAAGGTTTGTTACTGCCTTCCTTTAAGACAAAGAGTGTGGCTTAAAGAGGATCACCCAGTGCATCCCAATGAATGGCTAGGGATTTAAAACCTTGTCTCCCAGAGACTAGTTCAATAACCAGACCATTACACCACAGGCTTTGATGTATCACAGGAATTTCACAACTAGATTTGTCCATGGAGGGATTTGCACTTGCCTTCCTCTGAGGTGAAAGAGTGTGGCTTGCCTAAGATCCTCCAGTGGGTTTCCATGACTGAGTGAGGATTTGAATTTTGCTCTGCTAAGCAAAATCGCAGTCCAATGCTCAAACCCATATACCATATTGACCTCCCTCCCTCTTCTTTATCAGCACTAATGCCACTTCTGTGTACTGGAGGAAAGCGTCCGATTATACAGCTCTTTGTGTCAGTCCGTGCACGTGAGAGCTAATTTACTTTGTAGTTGCTTTGCTGATGTTATCTTTGCCTCCCTACTTTGATTTTGTTCCAGACCATTTCCACCAAAGTGTTACCAAAGTGTTTTGGTCACTTTGCTGAGGTCTTGAGTAAACCAATGTTACCTAAAGGATAGATAAGGGAAGGTCAACTGCATGGGAGTCAAAATAAGCTACACAAAGAAACCAGAGTCACTTGCAGCTTCGGGAATGCTCTCTCATAGCCTCCAATTGCAGTAATTTGGCAGCAATACTCCCAATTAATCCTCTGTCCTCCCACTATTTCTGCTGCTTTCAAATGTCCCGGGTTTCTTTCCTTCTCCCGTGTCCCTCACTTCATCTTAAAATATGTCAAGCACTGTAAAATGGTTTCAAAATGCAAAAGCAGTTTGCATTCAGTTAACGAAATGAGCTGGCAAAAGCTCCCCCTTCCCCATTTATTCAAGCAAGACCAAACTGCAAAAAGCAAATTTTACGACGGCGGTAGCACAGTGTGTTAAACTACTAACGTGTTTCCCCGAAAGTAAGACAGCGTCTTACTTTCTTTTCCCCAAAAGTCCCCCTACGTCTTACTTTCGAGGCACGTCTTATATAACCCAAGACGTGCCCGTCGCCACGCCGCCGCCGCCGCCCGCCACGCCGCCGCAACCGGAGGTGTGCCGCGGCACACCTGCGGCACACCTCCGCGGCACACCTCTTCGCCAGGGCTCCAGGTAAGGGAGGGGAAAGGAGCCAGGGGCGGGAGGAAGTGGCGACGCGTCACTGTGGCGCTGCGATCCTCACCACGCCCCTGGCTCCTTTCCCCTCCCCTTGCTTGAGGAAAGAAGGGAGAGGGAAAGGAGCCAGGGGCGTGGTGAGGATCGCAGCGTCACAGTGACGCGTCACCACTTTGTCCCGCCCCTGGCTCTCTTCTCCCACCCTTGGAAGGGAGGAGGAAGAGAGCCAGGGGCGGGGAGAAGGGACGACGCGTCACTGACGCGTCATCGCTTGTCCGCCCATGGCTCTCTTCTCCCACCCTTGGAAGGGAGGAGGAAGAGAGCCAGGGGCGGAGAAGGACGACGCGTCACTGACGCGTCATCGCTGTCCCGCCCATGGCTCTCTTCTCCCACCCTTGGAAGGGAGGAGGAAGAGAGCCAGGGGCGGGGAGAAGGACAACGCGTCACTGACGCGTCATCGCTCGTCCCGCCCATGGCTCTCTTCTCCCACCCTTGGAAGGGAGGAGGAAGAGAGCCATGGGCGGGACGGGCGATGACGCGTCAGTGACGCGTCGTCCTTCTCCCGCCCTGGCTCTCTTCCTCCTCCCTTCCAAGGGTGGGGAAGAGAGCCAGGGGCGGGACAGCGATGACGCGTCACAGTGACGCCGACGTCCCTTCTCCCCGCCCTGGCTCTCTTCCTCCCTTCCAAGGGTGGGGAGAGAGCCAGGGCGGGACGAGGCGACGCAGCGTCACTGTGACGCTGCGATCCTCACCACGCCCCTGGCTCCTTTCCCTCTCCCTTCTTTCCTCAAGCAAGGGGGGGAAAGGAGCCAGGGGCGTGGTGAGGATCGCAGCGTCACAGTGACGCTCGCCGCTCCTCCGCCCCTGGCTCCTTTCCCCTCCCTTGCCTGGAGCCCTGGCGAAGAGGTGTGCCGCGGAGGTGTGCCGCAGGTGTGCCGCGGCACACCTCCGGTTGCGGCGGGCGGGGCGGGACGAGGTAATGTCTTATATACGGGGTATGGCTTATATAAGCCGACCCCCCAGACACCCCCGATACGTCTTACAATCGGGGGTGTCTTACTTTCGGGGAAACACGGTAGTTGCAGGAAATCTGTTTTGGAGCATGTAAAATCAATGTGTGTGTGTCAACTGTAAAATAAGATACATGACGCTGATTGGTTGAGCTGCTTCCGGGGAGCTAGCTGAACCTGGGACTTTTGGATATTTTTACATTTTTTCAGGCTTGAGCTATGCAGGTGCATGCAGAGAAGAAAAGCAAAGAGAGACAGAGTTTGGAGTGTGCTCTTGCTTCATGAGCTGCTGAAAGAGATTATCCATGTGGAAAAGGGGGATAATTTTAAATCTCTCATAAAAAGACATTATATGAGTTGATGCAACTGATCACATGATTGTACATATGTTGTTCTGAACTGCAAAGAGTAAACTACTTGTTTATTTTCTTTCTCTGGCAAGGCAGTGTGTGGGCTGATCAAACGTGAACTACACATTATTTCCATTTTGTCACAATCTGCTGACCAGAAGGTTGGCAGCTTGAAGCTGCGAGTCGGGGTAAGCTTCCAACTGTCAGCCCAGCTTCTACCAACCTAACAGTTTGAAAGCATGCAATGCAAGTAGATCAACAAATGCCACCTCAGCAGGAAAGTAAAAGGGTGCCCCATGCAGACATGGCGGCAACACAATCAGAGATGTCTATGGACAACAGGCTCTTCAGCATGGAAAAATGGAACAAGAACATCTCCCCATGGCTGGAGTTGAGCATCGCCTCCAGATGCCGGAAATAGAAAAAAGGGAAGGCCTTTACCATTGTCTGTTTTGTATGTCGTTATTCACTGTGTGTAAAAGGCATTGAATGTTTGCCTCATATGTGTATATTGTAATCCACTCTGAGTCCCTCTGAGGAGAAATAGAGGAATATAAATAAAGTGTATTATTATTATTGTGCAGCCTCTTCTAGCTTGTCTCCCCCGGGCTTCCTGTTTTTGATCATCTGATGTGGGTTGGCCACATGCATTCCTGGTTTCTTCTGTGAAATGTTGGAGGGGTATGGTGCAATGCTCAAAATTCTCCAGTTTGGTCATAATGATTGGGGGATTTTGGGTAATGTAGTCTCCAAAAGTTACTTTCCCAAGCTTTAGGATTTCAAAGGCCACTGGGTTCATAAGCCCGTGTTAATATAAGCCAACACAATGCCTTTATTTCTTTTTAACCATCTTTTAAAAGAATAGGATCAAATGAGCCCAAATCTTAAAATTCCGGTGACCTAATTTGAACAGGATTTTGCCAATGGATATTTTTTTGTGTGTGCACTTACTGCCCGAAACTGCTAAATGTAATGAGGAGGTCTTCCTAGATGTACTCCTTTCATTTTTTAAAGGCACACCTAAATCATATATCACTGACAACCCACTGCCTGATGTGAGCAAACTGTACCTATTCATCTTCCTCAACCTGCTTCTCAGACATGTTCCTAAGCAGGGAGTGGGCCCAGAGGAGGGTGCAGAACGGATCCAAGGTCTGCCTCCAGATGTAAGTCCAGGAAAAACCCTTAGTCTACCAAGGGAAACCGGCTTCAAATGTCGGTGCCCTCCGGAGACAGAGAGCTGCAGTGCTGTTAGATAGCAGGATGAGGGCAAAGGGCCAAGAAACTGCAATCAGAAATAAGGAAATATAAATGTGGGGGGGGGGGGTGAAAGGGAGGACATGGAGCAGTATGCCAGAACTCCTGACTTCTGTGCCAAGCTCCAAGAGCTTGGGAAATCAATAGGCTTCAAAATAAAAGGGTATGCTTTGGCACCATGGCAGTTGAAATGCATGGGGAGATTAGATAGGTAGATAGATAGATAGATAGATAGATAGATAGATAGATAGATGGGTCAACAGACAGATTCTCACGGAAGTATGCATGCCATAGTGTCACAGAGACTAGGGTTCAAATTCTTCCTCAGCCATAGAAACCCACAGGCAAATTATACTCTCTCAGCTTCGGGGGACGGCAAAGGCAAACCAAATTGTGCCAAGAATATCCCTTGACAAATTCATCTTAAGGTTTATTGAGTGACTTGTGTATTTTGTGGCGTAATGACAATCACGGGTAGTTCACGTTTTATCAGTCCACACACAGTCTTGCCAGATGAAGAAAATATGTCGCGCAAATGATCAATAAAGAACAAATAGTTTACTCTTCATAATACAGAACTACATCTATATAATTATGTGATCAGTTGCATTGAATCTTTCTAGAAAGATTCAAAATGGTCTTTCTTCTTTAAAAAATTTTTTTTATTAAAGTTTTAAATACAAATATATATAAAAAAGAGAGAAAAAGGATTGGGGAAGGAAAGGCTCAGGTATCTGGGGCGGGATAAAGTGGTAAAGGGAAGGGAAGAAGAGATGGGTGTCTCGGGTTAGGGATTATTGAGGAATATTGGGTGTTACATAAGGGGATAGAGTAGTGAGAAAAGATAGAAAAGGGGATTTTTGTTGACTTCCATCTTCTTTCTTCGCTGGTTGGTTTTATTTACTGTTTCAGTCCATTTATAGTATTAACTTCCATAGTCACTTCTTTATTACATTTCCTTCTTCTTTATATTCTTATTCTTTTTGCCGTTCTATATAATTCTTAGGGTTCTGTCGGGTCTTCATATAGTCCTTAAATAATGTCCAATCTGTTCCCATTAGCGCTTTGCCCTCTGAATCTTTCAGATAGAAGGTAAGCGTATCCATGTCCATTATTTCCCATAGTTTATTCTCCCATTCTTCTTTTGTTAGTATTTCTTTACATTTCCATTTTCTTGCATAAACTATTCTTGCTGCTGTGGTCATATATGTAAATAATTTGTCCATATTCTTGTCTGGTATTAAATCTTCCTCCGTTATTCCTAATAGAAAATATTCTGTTTTTAATTCTATAGCAATGTGTAAAATATTTTGGATACGATCCTGTATTGATTTCCAGTACTTCTTCGCTTTTTGACAAGTCCACCACATATGAAAAAAAGTTCCGGTTTGTGCTTCACACTTCCAACATTTGTTTTGCGTTTCTTTATACAGTAGACCAGTGTTTCCCAACCAGTGTGCCGGGGCACACTAGTGTGCCGTGAGCGATCATCAGGTGTGCCGTGGGAAATTGGAGCCTCCAATAACCTTTCTTCCCCCTCCTGCCGATCACTTTTTTTCTCCACTCGGGCTCCCTTCTTCCCAGCCTCGCTCTGCTCGCTTTGCTCACGCTGCCACCATTTTGATCCGAAGGGGCAGCGTGAGCGTGTACAGGAGGGGAGGGGGGAGGGAGGAAGACATGGGGTGAGTCTGCGCAGTAGCGCCCGCACGGGTCACGTCTTCCTCCCTCTCCCCTCCCCTCCTGAAGAAGGGAGCCCGAGTGGAGAAGAAAAAGTAAGTTTTCGGCAGGAGGGGGAAGAAAGGGCGAGAAGGGGAAGAGGGAGTAAGAGATCTCTGTCGAAAGCTGGCATGGGCAAACTTGGGCCTTCTGGGTTCTTTGGACTTCAACTCCCACCATTCCTAACAGCCTGAGGCCCTTTCCCCCTCAGCCACTTAAGCAGGAAAGGGCCTCAGGCTGTTAGGAATGGTGGGAGTTGAAGTCCAAAGAACCCAGAGGGCCGAAGTTTTCCCATGCCTGTTTTAGGGACCTTAAAGTGGTGAGCCTCCTTCCAACATTGTGATTCTGGATAGAAAACAAACAACAACATAACATAACAATGTTTGAGTCCACAATGCTCTCTGGGTGTAGGTTAACTACAACTTCCAAACCCAAGGTCAATTCCTAAGCAAACCCTTTCAGTCCTTTCTGTTGGTAATGAGAGTTCAATATGCCAAGTTTGGCTCAATTCCATTGTTACAAGAGTTCAGGATGCTCTTTGATTGTGTGTTAACTATAAATCCCAGAAACTGTAACTCCCACATGTCAAGGTCTATTTTTCCCAAACTCCATCTGTGTTCACATTTGGGCATATTGAGTATTCATGTCAAGTTTGGTCCTGATCCAACATTGTTTCAGTCCACAGTGCTCTCTGGATGTCGGTGAACTACAACTCCAAAACTCAAGGTTAATGCCCACAAAACCCTTCCAGTATTTTTTGTTGGTCTATTTTGACATTGCTCCAGTTTTCAACCACATATTTGTGTGAGATGAGCTTCTCTAGCTTGGCTGCGATAAAAACTAAACACACAGAGAGACGGACAGCTGTTGAGCAAGACCTTTGTGTGTGTCTTTCTGCCATTCCTGCCAGGATATCTATGTTGTGTTCATCGAAACAAACCCAGGTTTCACACTGAGTGTATAAATAAATTTAAAAGCATATTAACTATATGTATTACTGTGTTAGAGTGTCATTTTGTGTCATTTTGGTTGGTGGTGTGCCCCAGGAGTTTGTAAATGTAAAAAATTTGCCGCAGCTCAAAAAGGTTGGGAAACACTGCATTAGACCACAAAATGGTCTTTCTTTGTTCATGTGGAAACTCTCCTTCCAGCAGTGCATGAAGCAAAAACACACTCCAAATTGTCTCTCTGCTAGCGCCTGCACAGCTCAAGCCTGAAAATATAACTGTAACCAAAACTCCCAGGCTCAGCTAGCTCCCTGGACGTGGCTTCGTGTCTGCATTTTACTGTTAACACACACACACTAACTCATTTCTTACATGCCCCAACAAGGTTACCATAGGTTGGAAAGAACTTGAAGGCATACAACTACATCAGAACAGTGACAAATATGTCAGATGTTTCCTTGCAACTCTTGGACCTGACACCAGAATTTCATAAGGAATTGAAGAGAAGAACCTGCGACGACCCCATGCAGACTTCAGTTTCCTGTGGCGGCAGATTCTCCCTTGCTTTTTCCCTTATCTACACAACTAATCTTTCATAACAGAGGTTATTTGGAAGATTATGGGTTCATTCAATCATGCTGTTTGAGGTGGGTGAGTTGGGACAATGTAGTCCAATGTGTTGACTTGTGGGGTCCCGCAGGGTTTTATACTGTCCCCCATGTTGTTTAACATTTACATGAAGCCGCTGGGAGAGATCACCCGGAGTTTTGGGGTCAGATGTCATCTGTACGCGGATGATGTTCAGCTCTATCACTCTTTCCCACCTGTCACTAAGGAGGCTGTGCAGGTCCTGAACCAGTGCTTGGCTGCTGTGTCAGCCTGGATGAGGGCGAACAGATTGAACAGAGGGCGAATCCAAACAAGACAGAGGTACTCCTGGTCAGTCGAAAGGCTGAACAGGGGATAGGGTTACAGCCTGTGTTAGACGGGGTTACACTCCCGCTGAAGACACAGATTCGCGGTTTGGGAGTGATCCTGGACTCATTGCTGAGCCTGGAACCTCCAGGTTGGACTACTGCAACACTCTCTATGTGGGGCTGCCTTTGAAAACTACTTGGAAGCTTCAACTAGTTTAACGGTCGGCAGCCAGGTTGCTAACAGGAGCGGCATACAGGGAGTGAACCACTCCTCTACCTTCACTGGCTACCGATTAGCTTCCGGGCACAATTCAAAATGCTGGTGTTAACCTTTAAAGCCCTAAACGGTTCTAGCCCAGTTTACTTGTCTGAACGTATCTCCTGCTATGAACCATCACGTAGCTTAAGATCTTCAGGAGAGGACCTCCTCTTGATCCCGCCACTCTCACAAACGCGGTTGGTGGTGATGAGAGACAGGGCCTTCTCAGCAGTGGCCCCCCATCTGTGGAACTCGCTCCCTAAGGATATTAGGCTGGCCACCTCCCTCCTGTCCTTTGGGAGATAACTAAAGACCTGGCTGTGGGCCCAGGCGTTCGACTAAAGATATTGACTAGTGGACAGTGGCATCTGGACTTGAATATTTTGACTTAACGATATTCGATTTCCTGGCAGGACTCTGGAATAGCGACATGTTAATTTGAATGTTAAGGGATGATTTTATACTGTTTTAATTGAGCCAATTGTTTTTAATTGTATGTATATTGTGGAAAGCATCATTGGTGCATATGTGAAGCCGCCCTGAGTCCCTTCGTGGGAGAAGGGCGGGGTAGAAATGAAGTTAATAAACAAAATAAATAAATAAATAGTCCAAAGATTTCTGTTGCTGCTCTGCTCTGGAGTTCGCTATGGCATCTGGCACATGAGGAAATGCAAGAGGATTCATATCAGCAGTTTATGACCTGTTTACCACTGAAATGTCTGCTGACACATCCAGTTCTGAACATGATGGAAGATCTGATAACAAGAATGCTTTGCATGAATTTCTGGTGCATTTCTAATGCATTAGCTCAGTATACCTGACTAGTGCATTTCTAGTGCATTAGCTCAGTAGACCTTACAATGATGCTGCAAGGTCTACAGAATTGCACAACGATGAGGGGAGAGGAATTGGGAGCAAAACCCCATAAGTTAAGGTCTTTGCTTAACTTGATTTAACTATTTGGAAGAAGAGACAGAATTCTGGACCCATTCTCCAAAGTTTCTCATCACTATCCTACAAACCATTTCATGAGCAATGAGGCATCATGTGTACACAGAATAGAATCTGTGGTGCCAAAGCAATAAGATGGCAAACATTAGGAAGAACATCCTGAAGGAAATAAATATGAGGGCGGGTCAATAGGTCAGTGACTTTTTGAATTTCCCGCCTCTTAACTGAACGGGCAACACTGCTCCTGTCAAGAGGCATCTGTCAGTTGACTCCTGTCAAAATTTGAACAAGCTGCGTCATTTAGTTTGTGTTTGACAGCCATTGATAGCAGACTACCGCGTGATTTGAGGAGAAAATGGAAAAAAGTGAATTTCGTGTGCTCATTAAGCATTCTTTTTTTACAGAAAAAACCATCACTCAAACCAAGGCTAAGCTTTATTAATACTATGGGGACCCTGCACCATCGATTTCAATGGTAAAAAAAAGGTTTACTGAATTTCGTTGTGGCCATACAAGCACGGAAGATGGTGAACGTTCTGGACACCCAGTTGAGGTCTCTACACCCAAAACAATTGAAAAAATTCACAATGTGGTGTTGGCCGATAGGAGATTGAAAGTGCGAGAGATTGTGGAAGCCATAGGCATCTCACATGGCTCAGTGATTTCAATTTTAAATGATCACTTGGGTATGAGAAAGCTTTCCGCAAGATGGGACCAGGACAATGCAAGGGTGCGCACACAATGCAAGGGTGCACGCATGTGCAGTTTCCATGGCAACAATCCATGAACTGGGATATGAATTGCTCCCTTATCTGCCCTATTCTCCAGATTTAGCCCCAAGTGACTATTTCTTGTTTCCAAACCAGAAGAAATGGCTTGGCGGAAAGAGATTTGATTCCAACGATGAAATCATCTCACAAACAAATACCTATTTTGATGACCTCGACAAATCTTATTTTTTGGGAGGGATAAAAAATTGGAGAAACGTTTGTCAAAGTATAGAGCTCAATGGAGACTACGTTGAAAAATAAAATGATTTTTTAATCTAAAAACCTGTGTTTTATTCAAAAAGTCACAGACTTATTGACCTGCTTCCCCTTATGTGGGCATTTTTAGACAAAGGCTGGATGGTAACCTGTCAGATTACTACACTTGGAGGACCATCATCCTTGGGTTACAAGGGATCACCTAAGTAAGTAAATAAGTATTTTGAAACAAATGACACTAGCAGGAAGCTGGAGTAGATAGTGCTTAGGTCTCTTCCAAATCCACCGTTCTATGCTTCTACAAATCTAGCAGTAGCAGCTATAGGAACTGGAAGTAATGAATTGCAAATAACTACTTATTAGAAACTCGCTCATTTTCCAGTCAAGAAGGTATATCTATGTTAGATTACAATTATAACAGAATGATAACTTGTGTGTGTTTTATGGTGTAATGTTTTTTATGATGTGATGTTACTTCTTAGTTTGTTGTTCTGCAGAAATAGAAGATGCTGGCAACAGAAAAGGAAAAAGAAGAAACCTATTCCACAAGATCCAAGAAACCAAAGGGACGTTTAAACCAAGAGTGGGGATGCTATATAACTAGCAAGAGAATACCATGCTCAGCTTTCATCGGTGAAATTATGGAGGTTATGTACAGTCAGCTTTCCACATTCACTACAGTTCGGGGCACTGGGCACCCATGAAGGTGAAAAACTGCATAGAATGTAACTGCTACTTTTAAAAACCTGACAGAACACCTCTCTAGGAATATCTAGGTCTTCCAGACTGATTCTACAGCCAATTTCCACGGGAGACTAACCACAGAACTGCACTGGAGGATTCCGATATTCAATCTAGGTCCTCCAGCATGACCGGAGGAAGTTGACCAAAGAGTCTTAATGGATGACCTAGAGATTTCTAAAAGTAACCACTTAATCAAATCGGTGAATTATCAAATCCACAAAAAGCAAAACTTCAAATACGGAGGAACGACTGCACTGTAACCAAAACTTTCAATTGCTATAAGGACAGAGGGCTAACTCTACCATTAGGCAGAATGAAACAACTGCTCAGGGCAGCAATTGCAAGAGAGTAACAGTAGCAGACTTCTGGAACATTTTTTTTCCTGAGGCCCTGGCCACTTTCTGTGAAGCAGAGAGTGTTTGTGGATCAGGACATCTGTAGGGATACCAAGGTGCTTGTTTATAAAGCTATTGTCCACCCAACCCTGTTGTATGCCTGTGAAATGTGGACAGTCTACTGCCGTCACACCCAACTTCTGGAACAATTCCATCAGTGTTGCCTCTGAAAAATCCTGCAAATCTCTTGGGAACACAGGTGGACAAATGTAAGTGCTGGAATAAGTAAAGACCACCAGCACTGAAGCAATGCTCTTATGCCATCAACTCCGCTGGACTAGCCACATTGTCCGAATGCTCAATCACCGTCTCCCACAGCAGTTACTATACTCCCAATTCAAGAATGGAAAACAAAATGTTGGTTGACAGGAAAAAAGATTTTAAGATTGATTTAAAGCTAACCTTAAAAACTATGGCATAGACACCGAGAACTGGGAAGCCCTGGCTCTTGAGCGCTCTAACTGGAGGTCAGCTGTGACCAACAGTGCTGTGGAATTTGTAGAGGCACGAATGGAGGGTGAAAGGAAGAAACAAGTCAAGAGGAAGGTGCATCAAGCCAACCCTGATCAGAACCACCTACCACCTGGAAACCGATGCCCTCACTGTGGAAGAATATGCGGGTCAAGAATAGGGCTCCACAGTCACTTACGGATCCACTGCCAAGACAGTACACTTGGAAGGCCATCATACCCAGACAATGAGGGGTCGCCTAAGTAAATACAGTAGGTGTTTGTGCCACACATCCTGGTCTGAGCACACACAAGTTGACGGGTATGATATAAGAGGATTTAAAAGAGTCAAGTGATAGTCCAACTGGCATCTGTGCATGGAAGGACAGAGGAGGCCACAGGGCTGACCTTGCTGTAAGTCAGTGTCACTAACTTCAAAACACAGGCAGAAGAGGGAAAGGGGAAGACTGAGAAAACATCTGCATGTTTAAAACCACAACAAGGAAGTGAGGCACTTTAGCACTATCTTCTAAATAGCTCCATTCACATCTCACTCAGAAACAAAACTTTGTATTTTGACAATGGTATGCCGTCCAACGCTTCACAGATAAAGACTTGAGCTTGAGGTTATGCAATGAAACATAGGGCAAAGTTTTTTTAAAAAATCATAGATTACCCAAAGTCTAGAAGCAGGGCCGTAGTCAGGATTTTGATTCGGGGGCTGAGTTTGGTTCGGGGGGCTGAGACTGGGTGGAAGAGGGTCTACCCTAGCAAACCTTTTGTATTGTTATCCCAATAACCCCATTAATGTGGGATATAATGAGCATGGTGATCAGATCATGATATGAATAAACATAACAGTTTAAATAATGTACCAGTAAGGCCTTCTCACGGACCACCCTGAGAATTTCGGGGGGGCTAAAGCCCCCTTAGCCCTCCCCCCTGGCTACATGCCTGTCTAGAAGCATGACTCCCATCAGGAGGGTATGTATAAATAAATATTTATTTTAATCGGAGCCTGGGGAAGGACCTTTTTGGACTATCGTTCCCATAATCCCCCAACCAGCAGGGTCACTGGTCATGCTGACTTGGAGATTCTGGGAACTGTAATCCAAAAACAATTGCTAGTCTATGTTCTGGATATTTATTATTATTTATTTATTTCCACCATTTATACCCCGCTTCTTCTCAACCCCCGAGGGGGACTCAGAGCAGCCTCACAACGGCAACGATTCGATGCCACACAATATACATATAATAAAAACAACAGTTAAATATATCATCACCAACATTGAAGCTCATGTTGGGAAGGGCAACTATATACCTCCATGCTATGTTAGTTCCAATGCAGATCTGTCCTCTTGATGCAGTTTCTCTTGTCCTTTAGTAAATGTTAACCCCACTGCTTGTCCCTTCTGAGTTTTCCCCTCAAACACACACTACTCCATTTACTTATCTCCAGGGGTGGATTTAATCGTAAGCGAAGTAAGTGGCCGCTTCCGGGCGCCACGGGGCCAGGGGCGCATCCGGCAGCGGCCGCCAGGTTTGGTGCATCATGCTGCGCCATTGCTGCGGGCTGGCACGTGGGTGTGAGGTCGGAGGCTCTGCCTCCGGCTGCAAAATGTTCCCCCGTCCTTTTTATCCTCTTGGGAGTGCATTTCGCTACTCCATCCACCAGAAGCGCTCTGTCCCAATAGCGCATGCATGAAACTTCCACGCATGCGCCATTGGGACGGAGCGCTTCTGGTGGACGGAGTTGCTAAACACACTCCCAAGAGGCCAAAAGGACGGGGGCTTTTGTGGTCCTTTTCATCCTCTTGGGAGTGCGTTTCGCTACTCCATCCACCAGAAGCGCTCTGTCCCAATAGCGCATGTGTGAAACTTCCACGCATGCGCCAATGGGACCGAGCGCTGGTGGACGGAGTTGCTAAACACACTCCCAAGAGGCCAAAAAGGACGGGGGAACATTTTGCAGTCGGGGGGGGGGGCTTTCCCCCCGTCCTTTTCATCCTCTTGGGAGTGCGTTTCGCTACTCCATGCACCAGAAGCGCCTGTCCCAATAGCGCATGTGTGAAACTTCACGCATGCGCCATTGGGACAGAGCTTGGTGGACGGAGTGCAAACACACTCCCAAGAGGCCAAAAGTGGGGGCTTTCCCCCCGTCCTTTTCATACTCTTGGGAGTGCGTTTCGCTACTCCGTCCACCAGAAGCGCTCTGTCCCAATAGCGCATGCGCAAAACTAGCTGGCTGCGCGCGCACATGCGCAATCTCTACCAGGCTGGAGAGCCAGGGGGCACCAAAAAAATGTTTGCTTTCTACTTTTTATTACCTTCGTCCGGTCCTGCTTATCTCACCCAGGGTTTTATCCATTTTACCATAAGACAAATGGAAATAATTAGCATATTTGAGTAACTGATGTGTTATTGAGTTTGTGTACTGGGATATATATATCCTTTATAGATTTTCCTGTGTTTCCCGTCGTTGTTTAGCTTTATCCATTTTAACCTGCACATTTGGCCCGCCCACTCTATTTTTATTCTTCTATCATTTTAGTTGTGTTTGCTTATTGTATACTTGTTATTGTTTGCATTTTATTTGATGTTATTACTTGTTTGTTGTATTTTACTTTTCTGTATTGTAATTCTTGGGCTTGGGCTCATGTTAGCTGCCCCAAGTCTCCTTTGGGGAGATGGTGGTGGGGTATAAATAAAGATTATTATTATTATTATCATCATCATCAACAACACAACAAGATGAGTCCACAGCAGACATTCTGCTGGCTGTTGTATTGGATCACACGTCGGACACTTCCCAAGTGTCTAGGACGGTGTGATGTATCGGCGAATAATGTGTGCAGATCCCAGTAAGGTGGCCTTCTGCAGCTGGTAGATGGTAATTTTTTCAGCGCCGATTGTGTTTAAGTGCAGGCCAAGGTTTTTAGGCATGGTACCCAGTGTGCCAATCACCACTGGGACCACCTTGAGTGGCTTGTGCCAGAGTCTTTGCAGTACGATCTTTAAATCTTCGTATCGTGTCAGCTTTTCCGGTTGTTTCTCTTCAATCCTACTGTCACCTGGGATTGCAAAATCGACAATCCATACTTTGTTTTTTAACATGATGGTGAGGTCAGGAGTAAGAAAGTCAAGACTTGGCTGTTCGAGCAAGTATTCGTAGATGAACTTTAATTAATCGAGATCAAAGTATTAGTATGACGACGAAACGGAAACCGATTTTAAGATTGTGGAGCTGAGATTTGTATTTTGTAGTTTTAATTGTTAATTTATATGGTTTTATATTATTGTTTTTATCTTATTATGATGTGTTGTATGTGGGCACTTGCTGCCGCTTGTTCACCGCCTCGAGTCACCTTCAGGCGAGAGAAAGAGGCGGTATAGAAGCATAGCAAATAAATTAAATAAATAAATAAATAATAAAATATTGTGCTCCAAAACTGTCAGTCTGAATTATTATTATTATTATTATTATTATTATTATTATTATTATTATACAGCCAGCTCATGGTGACCACTCCTTGTCCATTGCAATTTTCTTTCTTTCTTTCTTTCTTTTTTTTGCCTGGGCTGGCTAAGCAATTGTTGGCATTGTAGTCCAAAAAGGAATGGTTTCTCAAATCTGTGTCATTTGAACGAATGATCCCAAATAGTAGGCTGCATCTCCAGTAGCAGTTTAAATTGCATTATATGACTCTACATTGTTATGTGAGACAGGAATGGGGTACACTGGGTGCACAAAACGATGCCCAACCCAAACAAAACGGCAGACACTGTACCTCCTTTCCTTGGGAATGAATCATGCCAGACAATCAGCCGATGACTAACTGAACTAACACAGCTACAATCCTAAATGCATTTAGCAGATGATAATTCCGATTCGACTCCCTGGGATTTCCTTTTTAGTAAACATATTGAGGGCTGCTCTGATTGCAGGTAAGCATTCCTGCTCTGTGTTGTATTTTAAAATGTACGCAGTAACTAAAAGTTATCCTTCACTAAACCAGGGTGCATCCACACTGTAGAACTGATGCAGTTTCACAGCACTTTAATTGCCATGAGTCAATGCTACTGAATCATAAGAGCTGTAGTTTTAAATGGCCTTTAGTCTACTTTGCCAAAGAGACTTAGTGCTTCACCAAGTGACAAATCCTGGGATTCCATAGCATTGAGTCATGGAAGTTAAAAGGAGTGCCCGGTGGTGCAATGGGTTAAACCCTTGTGCTGGCAGGACTGGAGACTGACAGGTCAGAGGTTCAAATCCGGGGACAGTGTGGATGAGCTCCCTCTGTCAGCTCCAGCTACCCTTGCGGAGACATGAAAGAAGCCTCCCATAAGGATGACAAAACATCCAGATGTCCCCTGGGCAACGTCCTTGCAGACAACCAATTCTCTCACACCAGAAGCGACTTGCAGTTTCTGAAGTCGTTCCTGACATGGAAAAAAAATAAAGTCAAAAGCAGTGTTAAATAGCATTAATTCTATGCTGTGGGTGCATTCTTTTTATTGGCCTTGTTGTTGTCTTACCTAGTAAGCCTTACAGTCAAAAAGCATAAGAGAAACCATGGCTATATCCAGGGTCTGCGTTCATGTGTCTTGGTTTTGTTGTGGTTTCTCTGGCCATCTGGCCACCCAACACTGCGGAGGAAATATGTGCATGACTGAGCCTGCTTATACAGCATCATGAGACTGAGTTCTTTCATGAAGGGGGAAATCCGGAGTGTCCAAGAGGAAAGAAAGAACTTGTGCATGCTCTTTCCAGTTTCTGGTCTTATACCGGACCTCTTCTCAGCATTCAAGTGGAGGAAAACAGCAGCATGAATGCAAGCAAAAGGATGCAGGACATACGATCCCAAACCTTTACATAGCTACTAGCTATGTATAAAATGTATATAGATTAAAATCATCAGGTTTTTTTATCCTTGCAGGACTGGAATCCATGAAGTAAAACCAACCAAACTTTCCTCTTCCATACCAGTCTTATGCCAGGTCCTATTTCTAAGTCAGATCTAATTAAGGTTGTCTGATCTTGAACACTCTTCTTGAGTGTCAGGACTTAGTGCAGAATTTCTCAACCTGGAAATCAGGACCCCTGGAGTCATGAGGGGGTTTCAGAGGGATCACCAAAGACCATCAGAAAACATATATTTTTGATAATCTTAGGAACCCCTTTGGTAGAGAAGGCTGAAGATCTCTCCACCAGTCCTTGTCTTCTTTTTGGAAACATCGAATCCTCCCACCAAAAGCCCTCCTCCACTGTGATTGGTCAGCCTCTCAGCTGGCCTCTCAGCCAAGGAGAGGGCTATTTCTGAAACTCCAAGCGGGGAGGGAAAAGCAAGCATGCTTGGTTCGTGGCAGCATGGTATGCATGCACAGACAAAGGAGAGAGTGTGAGGCTGGAGGGAGGCTCGTGCCAATGAGCCCCTTCAAGGCATGGGGATTCTGTGTGGGAAGTTTGGCCCAATTCTATCGTTGGTGGGGTTCAGAATGCTTTTTGGTTGTAAGTGAACTATAAATCCCAGCAACTCCCAAATGTCAAGGTCTATTTTGCCCCAAACTCCGCCAGTGTTCACATTGGGCATATTGAGTATTCGTACCAAGTTTGGTCCAGATCCATCATTGTTTGAGTCCACAGTGCTCTCTGGATGTAGGTGAACTACAATTCCAAAACTCAAGGTCAATGCCCACCAAACCCTTCCAGTATCTTTGGTTGGTCATAGGAGTTCTGTGTGGGAATTTGGCCCAATTCTATCACTGGTGGAGTTCAGAATGCTTTCTGATTGTAGGTTAAAAATACCAGCAACTACAACTCCCAAATAACAACCCCCCCCCCCCCCGCGCAACTCCACCAGTATTCAAATTTGGACCTATCAGGTATTGTGCCAAATTTCGGTCCAGTGAATGAAAATAAATCCTGCATATCAGAAATTTACATTACAATTCATAACAGTAGCAAAATTACAGTTATGAAGTAGCAACGAAAATAATTTTATGGCTGGGGGGTCACCACAACCTGAGGAACTGGATTAAGCGGCCATGGCATTCGGAAAGTTAGAGACACTGGGCTTATATTTTAGGGAGGAGCCTTTATCAACTTCACTAAACTATAAACCCCAGAATTCTGCAGAAGGCAGGAACTGGATTTAAAGTGGATTCATTCTCTTGTGGGATGAAGTAAGTGTGTCTTCTCCTGTCTAGATCTTGTTGGACTACAAATTCCGGCATCCCTAACCAGCTACTGCTGAGGAATGCTGGGTATTGTGATCCAACAACATAGGGAGGACTGTACAATGGGCCCCATAGATGTTTGTGACCTTTCCTTCTTTTTTTCCCCCTGTTCTAAAATGGAGAAATACTACATTATTGGAAATCTGTAAAGAGGGCGAGAATAGGAAGATTGGTTTATAGCAGTGATTCTCAAAGTGGGCGGTACCACCCCCTGGTGGGCGGTGAGGCGATCCAAGGGGGCGGTGGGAGGCTCAGGGGAATTTGGGGGGTGGTGAACCCCTTTAAGGGGGTGATGAACGATTGGCTATTTAGGAGGGGTCGCGTGGCCCTCTTCTTTGGCCCCACCCTCTTCGCTTTGACCTGCATATTAGATACTTGGATTAGAATTTGTAAGAGTAGCAAAATTATTTATGAAGTAGCAACAAAAATATGGTTGGGGGTCACCACAACATGAGGAACCTTATTTAGGGGTCATGGCATTAGAAAGGTTGAGAACCACTGCATTAATAAGTATATCTTTCTGTTTAATTGCTATTACATTTTTAAAAATTAATTTCTAGGGGGGCGGTGAGTAATTTTTTTTCTGGAAAGGGGGTGGTAGGCCAAAAAAGTTTGGGAACCACTGCTTTATAGAAAAGAGCAAGATATAGCGGCATGGGACAATTTCAAGCAAATTTGAATTGCCACGAAAGGCCAGAAAAATATGAGTTAATTCATACCCTATGACATTTCATAGAATGTAGATTGGGGCTCAAGTAACATCAGAGATAGTTAAGATGGCGAATGTTACTTATGAAAAGAACTAGAAAAGCTAGAAAAGATTGAAGCAGCTTGCTTTCGCCTGAGCCTCCTCCTCTCTACTGAACTCACTGATTGCAAAACCATGTTTACATTTTGAACTTACAGTAGTTTTCAGCAATGAAAGTAAGATGAGGACAATGGGAGCAAGTGGAAGGAAATCAGGACATTTTTAAAAGCTGCGAAAAGTGGGATAGCACAGAACTAATTTTATAGATGTAATACAACAGGGCTTTAGCACAGCAAGTTAACTGCCAGCTGCTGTAAATCGAAAGGTTGGCGGTTTGCCTAGCAGTTCGAAAGCAAATGTGAGTAGATAAATAGGTACTTTAAAGCAGGGAAGTATTTCAGGCACCCACCAGAAAAATGCCGGTGATTCGATCAAGGAGGAAGTTTATGAACCAAGCTCTTCAGCAGGGAAGATGGAGCAATAGCATCCCCCCCTCCCCGGTGGCCAGAGTGGAGCACAAGCCTCCAAGATGCCGAAGATGGGAAAGCCTATATATACCTTTATCTATGTACAGTTGTCTGTCTTGTCAGTGTATAGCAGCATTGACCGTTTGCCGTATATGTGTTCTGTGATTTGCCCTGAGTCCCCTTCGAGGTGAGAAGGGCGGGAAACAAATACTGTAAATAAATAGGTGAAACACCTACTGCCTATATTCACATGAAACCCTTGTTATTGCCTTAGCTTTTATGTTATTATGGGATGTTTATGTGCATTCTACCTGCTCCACTTGAAAGATCAGTTATAGCACATTCTGATCCTGAACTTCCTTTACTAAAAGACCTCATCTAATCTTGCTTACATCTACAGGCAAAACTGCCTCTTATTTATTTGTTTGTTTGTTTATTTACTATATTTGTATACCGCCCCTCTCAGCCCGAAGGCGACTTGAGGTGGTTTACATATGGCAATAAATGTCCACAGATAAAACACAATCACAACAATTAAAACAATAACCATATAAAAACTATATACCATTAGCAGTTAAAACCATAAAAATTACAATTCTCAGCGTCTCATCGTTAAAATAATTTTCCTTCGCATCGTCATATTATTCTGTAAATCTAATTAAACAATTATAATTCATCTGCAAGTGCCTGCTCAAACAGCCAGGTCTTAACTTTCTTTCAAAATGTTAGGAGGCAGGAGGCCAATCTGATGTCTCTAGGGAGGGCGTTCCAAAGCCGAGGGGCCACCACTGAGAAGGCCCTGTCTCTTGCCCCTGCCAATTGGATCTTCGAAGAAGACGGGAGTAGAGCAGGGCCTCTCCGGATGATCTTAAACACCTAGATGGTTCATAGGGAGAGATGCGTTTGGACAGGTAAGCTGGACCACAACCGTTTAGGGCTTTAAAGGCTAAAGCCAGCACTTTGAATTGTGCCCGGTAGCAAACTGGCAACCAATGGAGCTCTTCACACAATGGATTAAATAGAACTTGGATAGAAGCTCTCCATGCAGTTATGCTGGCCATATGAGCTTGGAGGTGTCTACGGACAACACCAGCTCTTCAGCTTAAAAATGGAGATGAGCACCAACCCCCAGAGTCAGACACGACTGGACTCAATATCAGGGGCAAACCTGATATTAAGTCCAGGATGCCCACACAGTCTTCCCAGCAATCCCTATGCTGTTAATGAATGATGGGACTTGAAATCCAACATCAAGGAGGCACACCTAAGGGTTACTAGTTAGTCGTACTGATCAAGGAATTCTAGAAGATTTAAAAAAGAAATCACCACCTCAAGATCTGGCCATAAAGCAACTTTTGAGATATGCAACTAATACACATCTCCTGACTTTCAGGAGTGTCTCGTGCTTCAACATTGCTGCTCAGCTATGTTGTGACTCTCTGATTTTAATGTCAATGGCGTCCTTGACCCGGCAGGTCTGTAATTTCAGATGGGGGAGTGAATTGTGATCAATCTTATGGGAGATTGCAAGTTGGAGCAAGAATTGGTCTGCTTTTCTTTTCATGCTCCCATGAGATATGGGAGATATGCTGGTGGAAAAGGAGACCAGCAAGGCTGGACATGTTGAACAACTTAATGGGAAGGGAGGATCGGAACGTAGGAAAAAAGGGCATTCTCACAATCAGAAAAATCATTTTGGGATTTTTGCACCATAGTCCAAAAAGGAGGAGCCCCTGGTGACTGATCTGCTGAACTTGCTGACCAAAAGGTCAGCAACTCGAATCCAGAGAGCAGGGTGAGCTCCCGCTGTTAGCCCCAGCTTCTGCCATCCTAGCAGTTCGAAAATATGCAAATGTGAGTAGATCAATAGGTACCGCTTCAGCAGGAAGGTAATGGCACTCCATACAGTCATGCTGGCCGCATGACCTTGGAGGTGTCTTTGGACAAAGCCAGCTCTTTGGCTTAGAAATGGACATAAGCACCACCCCCCAGAGTCATACACAACTAGAATTAATATCAGGGGGGAAACCTTTACCTTTGGTCCAAAAATGAACTTTCCCTGATTCTGCATTGACCAATACCTTGCCCCGAAATATTAGCTGGCGATCATTAAAGCTAATTTCCTCTGGAAATTGGCATTACAGTAGCAAAAATGTATCACGCCTTTAGTTGAGTTGCAGAGGGAAGGGCAGCCTTGGAATGGCTGTGGCATTGCTATCCCTTTTCATTCATTTTTATGAGCTACGTTTAAAACCTACCTTTACTCGAGTGAGTTTTTTGCTCTATCCACACAACAAGTGCTCTGGGAAATAGATCAAGTTGAAAGAGAGTGACTTTGCAAGGTCATCTGACATGCTTCCTTCCTCTCAATGGATTTGAACTTGGGTCTCCAAAACCCCAGACCAGCTCTCTAATCTACCATGTAATGGCCAATATCCGATATAGTACATACTCTCTAACTATTCTGATTTGGCAGGGTTAGTCCCCATTGTTTCTCTGCCATTCCACTTTTTCAGCTGCTTTTAAAATGCCCTGGCTTCTTCCTCCTCCTCTTGCTTCTCCCCTTGGTTCTCTGCTTACTTCAAATACATGCTGCAAGTTGCTTACCTGGTAAGGAATCCCACTGGAGCATTGCAGCGCACCAAAATACCTGGGAGTTACCCTGGACCGTGCTCTGACTTGCAAGCACTGCTTTCCTATCAAGCAAAAGTGGGTGCTAGAAATAATATTGTATGAAAGCCGACTGGCACAACCTGGGGATGACAACCAGACACAGTGAAGACATCTACGCTTGTGCTTTGCTACTCTGCTACTGAAAATACATGTCCAGTGTGGAATACATCTCACCACATTAAAACAGTGGATGTGGCTTGTAACGAGGCAAGCCGCAGTATCACAAGATATCTAGGTCCCTCACCCCTGGAGAAATTACTGGGACTGTGGCGCAGCTGGCTGGGAGTCAGCTACATTAAGATCACTACTGACTGGAAGGTCATGAGTTCGAAGCCTGCCCGGGTCGGGGTGAGCTCTCGACCAAATTGTGTAGCTTGTTGTCGACCTTTGCAACCTGAAAGACAGTTGCATCTGTCAAGTAGGAAATTTAGGTACCACTTTGTGGGGAGGCTAATTTAACTGATTTACGAGGCCATAAAATCTCCAGAAAGTATGCAAAGAATGAAGGAATGCGACAGCTCCCCCTGGTGACCAGAAGCTGAAATGTTAAATAGCCTCTGAGTGTCTGTCTATATGTTGTGTGTCCATGGCATTGAATGTTTGCCTGTATATGTACCTTGTAATCCGCCCTGAGTCCCCTGCGGGGTGAGAAGGACGGAATATAAATGATGCAAATAAATAAAATAAATAAAATAGTGTTTAGCCGGTATTGCAGCACCTGACATCCACCAGGAAGTAGCAGCCAATAATGAAAGGACCATGGCAGTGACATCTCCAGCCCATCCCTTGTTCAGATATTAGCCAGCATGCCAATGCTTTAAATCAAGAAATAGCTTTCTAAGATCTTCAGAGATACTTGCTGGAACACCTTAGCAAGCAAGAGTCCAAAAGTGGCAGGCTAATACCCGGAACCTCGATCCATGGCTAATACCTCCCTCTTGGGCACACAGAAGACTGGGTGACTCAGAAGGCACTGAACAGAATGTGCTCTGGCACCACGAGATGCAGAGCCAACCTCAAAAAATGGGGCCACAAAGTGTAATCCACAACATGTGAGGGTGGAGAAGAGCAAACCACAGACCACCTACTACAATGCAGTCTGAACCCTGCCACAATGAAAGACCTTCTTATAGCAACACCAGAAGCACTCAAAGTGGTCAGCTACTGGTCAAAGGACATTTAGTATATAATGCCAAGTTTTTAACTTTGTTTGTGTTTTTAAATACATTATTTATTTAATTAATTAATTAATTATTCCTTCTATTTTATATACCGCTCCATCCCAACAGGCTCGGAGCAGTTTGCATAAGGCAACATTAACAATAAATACACTAAAAAACAATAAAAACAATTCTAAAACCAACAATCAAACAGTCACCCCTAGTACACTTAGTTACATTGGGTCAGTTTAGATTGAAAGGCTGCCGAAATAAAGTTGTTTTGCAGGCTCTTCGAAATGCAGGCAACTCTCTAAGGGCCCGGACCTCATCTGGCAGGGCATTCCAAAGAGCCGGGGCTGCCACCGAAAAGGCTCTCTGTCTGGTAGAGGACAGGTGATAAGTACGAACAGAAGGGACTTCCAATAAGTTATGTTCTTTAGACCGTAGTGATCTCTGGGGAACATACATTACAACTGTACCCTCAATTTGCTTCTGATACGATAAAAAACTTCAAATACAGATCGAATTCAACATAAGAAATAGATTCCGGGGGGGGGGGGGGACATACTAATCAAATCTGCAAAAGCGAAATCTGCAAATGTAGTCCAGCAACCTGATCCAGAAGGCCTTACATTCCAAAAAGATTTAGCAACACGTTCTTTGGACTAATTCATGCCAGCTGATCCCAGCCATGTTATCCAAACGGAAGTGCTTAGATGGAATTATCAAAGAGCCTATGGAGTTCTGGATTCAAATTCCATCCCTGTCAGGAACTCTCACTGGGTGACCTTTGCTAAACCTTTTTTTCCTAATTTCAGTTCATCTCTCAGGACAAATAATACTGACTGCAAATCAAGGACGAGATCAATAGTCTTGAGTGTACAAGCTCAACAACAACAACAAAAATCAACATCTTGGTGTTCTACTTTTTAGACCTGTTCCTGGGATTATTTGGGAGGCACTGATATAGAAAACTGCATTGGATGAACTACATCAGCTCTGGTTTCATAGATATGGTTATCATGGTTTTCTCTGAGCGAGTAGATGGCAGTCTTGGCAGCCACCTCTCCACAAAAGTCAACATTGATACTGATATACAACACCGCCTATGCTCTGCGAGTGCAGCATTCTTCCGAATGAAGCAGAGAGTGTTTGAGGATTGGGACATCCATTGAGATACCAAAATATTTGTTTATATGCTTTTGTCCTCTCAACCCTGCGAAACATGGACTGTCTACAGATATCACACTCAACTCTTGGAATGATTCCATACACGTTGCCTCTGAAAAATCCTGCAAATCTCTTGGGAAAACAGGCAGACAAATGTCAGTGTGTTGGAAGAAGCAAAGACCACCAGCATTGAAGCGATGCTCCTATGCCAGGGCTGCCCACGAAGTCAATCGCGATCGACCAGTCGATCACGGGTCCAAAGGAGGTCGATCGCAGCCGGATGGGGTGCTTCTGCACACGTGCACCTTCTGCGCAGCGCACCGTCTATGGTTGCTTTCAGATGAGAGTGAAGCAGGGCACTCCGCCCTGCCTCTCTCTCGCCGGCAGCGGAGACTGCATGGTTGCTTCCGGACAAGAGAGTGGCAGAGCAGAGCACGAGGTGAGGCCTCCGGAGGCCCAGCCGTGCGCTCCGCCCTGCTTCTCTCTCGTCCGGAAGCAACCTGCAGCCTCCGCTGCCAGTGAGAGAGAGGCAGGGTGGAGTGCAAGGTTGGGCCTCCAGAGGCCCCTCCTTGTGCTCCGCCCTGCCTCTCTCCCGTCTGGAAGCAACCATGGTGCCTCCGCTGCCGGCAAGAGAGAGGCAGGACGGAGCGCCCTGCTTCTCTCTCATCCAGAAGCAACCATGGACAGTGCACCGCACGGATGGTGCGTGTGCACGGGAGATGCGCCACACATAAGATTAACTATCATGGCCGCATCCGATTGCATCCTAAAATGTGTAGTTTGTGGGGGAATTCAAGTTTTTTGGTTGAAAATAGCAAATACCTCTTTGTAAACTGCAAAGCCAAGGATCTCACAGGATAGAAGCAGGGCAATGAACGTGGAATGATAGTGCTATAGCTAATATCAATCAGACATCCGTATTTGCTGGGGTTAGGAGCAAACGATACCTGTGAAAGTGAGGAAAATACCGTATATACTCGAGTATAAGCCAAGTTTTTCAGCCCCCCTTTTTAGGCAGAAAAAGGCCCCCTCAGCTAATACTCAAGTCAAGGTTATTTATTATTTTACTCTGTTATTATTTTTATTACATTTATTATTTTACTCTACATATTATTGTTATTACATTTATTATTTTATTCTATTATTACTGTTATTATTACATTTCCATTATTTTACTCTATTATTATTTTACTGACACAAAGACACAAAATGACACAGGCAAGATATATATGCTGAATTTCATACCACAAAATCACAAGTCGAACACTTCCCAAGCGTTTAGGACTGTGTGATGTATTTTCGAATGATGCGCGCAGATCCAAATAAGGTGGCCTTTTGCAGTTGCCAGGTCGTGATTTTATCAATGTTTATTGTTTCCAAATGCTGGCTGAGATCTTTTGGTATGGCAACCAGTATGCCGATGACCACTGGGACCACCTGTACTGGTTTTCAATTTTGAGGTCCTGATAACGAGTGAGTTTTTCCTGTTGTTTTTCATCAATTCGACTGTCACCTGGTATGGCGACATCAATAATCCAAACTTTTTGCTTTTCCACAATCGTGATATCTGGTGTATTGTGTTCCAAAACTTTGTCAGTTTGGCTTCGAAATAATAATCTATTATTATTATTATTATTATTATTGGAAGGATACATCAGCACATTTACACTGAAGAAGGTTATAATAATGGTTTAATCGGAGTAGAACAGTCTTATCTTAAATTACAGTTTTATGTAACTTTTCAAAAATATTTAACCTACTGGTGCTTCAATTAATGTCATTTTATTGATAGCTATTTTTATTTTGAAATTGACCAGTAGCTGCTGCATTTCCCATCCTCGGCTTATACTTGAGTCAATACGGTTTCCCAGATTTTGTGGTAAAATTAGGTACCTTGGCTTATATTTGGGTTGGCTTATACTCAAGTATATACAGTATATGTCTAGCAATCTGTAGGTTCTCCACCATGACTTTGGAGAATTATCTAGAACCACTCTGGAGGACCTAGAGATTCCTAGAAATAACATTTTTATCAAATCCGCAAATGATCAAGTCTCAAACTTTCAAATATGGAACCTGAACTGTGAATGAGCTCTCCAATGAAAATGAAAAAGGCGCAAAGCCATTGCCGTAAGAAGCACTTGTGAAAACAGGCTCTGCTAACGCAAGTCAAATATTGGAAGTGTCAAAAAGGTATCGGCAAAAGAATGCCTGTGAAGATATTGCTTCCAGAATGACTCAGACCAAAGAGTGCTACACAGCGCTGTAGGACAGTTGACGCACCCCACGCCCAGATCCGTCAATGTCTACAAACGGATGGAGAATATTATTCTTTTCCTTTTGTGACATGCTTCCAAAGGCACCAGATCCGTTCTTTTCTTGGAAGCAAAACAGGTTCATCCCTGGCTGGTGCTTGAATGAGAAACTTCCAACGAATGCCAGGCGCTATCCTCTGATTGTTTCAGAGGATGGAACCACTTCTGAGGATTCTTTACATAAGAAAGTGCTATCAAATTCATAGGGCTGCCCTATATCGACTTGAAGGCACATACATGCCCTCACATATCCTTACTATCTGTTCCTAAGTTCTGTGCCGCTCCCTAGTAAAACGATGCCCCTTCCTTGTCTCTTGGGAAGATGCTTTTAATAGTGTGCATAGACAGACCTGCACATGTGCTTACATGCTATCACATTCCAATGAGCTGTTTTTCTTCCATCTCTTCTTTCCCTCCTTCTTTTCAAGACAGATCAGGATTGGAATCGTGGTCCTCCGGATATTTTTGGACTGCAACTCCCAGCAACCCTAACTGTCACAGCCAAGGGCAAGGAAAGCTAGGAGTGGCAGTCCAAACATGCCTATAAAGTCTCAAAATGCACACCCCTGAGTGAGAAGATAAACAGTGAGTTGCATTCAGGGCCATTGTGAGTCACAGTCATTCTATTAAAGCAGTGTTTCTCAACCTTCCCAACGCTGTGACCCATTACTTTTATGGTTGGAGGACTCCACGTGGAGACCTCAAACCATAAATTTATTTTCATTGCTACTTCACAAATGTAATTTTGCTACTGTTATGAATCGTAATGTAAATATACGATATGCAGGGTGTATTTTCATTCACTGGACCACATTTGGCACAAATATCCAATATGCCCAAATTTGACTGCTGGCAGGGTTGGTGGAGGGGAATGATTTTGTCATTCGGGAGTTGTCGTTGTTGGGATTTATAGTTCACCTACCATCAAAGAACATTCTAAACTCCACCAACAATGAAATTGAAACAAACTTGGCACACAGAACTCCCATGATCAACAGAAAATATTGGAAGGGTTTACTTGGCATTGACCTTGAGTTTTGGAGTTGCAGTTCACCTACATCCAGAGAGCACTGTGGACGCAAACAATGATGGATCTGGACCAAACTTGGCACAAATACTCAATATGCCCAAATGTGAACACTGGTGGAGTATGGGGAAAAAGAGACCTTGACATTTGGGAGTTGTTGTTGCTGGGATTTATAGTTCACCGACAATCAAAGAGCCCCTTGAACCCTACCAATGATAGAATTGGGCTAAACTTCCTACACAGAACCCTCATGACTAACAGAAAATACTGTGTTTTCCGATACTTTGGCAACCCCTCTGACACCCCCTCATGACCCTCCCAGGGATCCCGACTCCCAAATTGAGAAATGCTGTATTAAGGCATTTGAGAATAAGGAAAAAACTCTAGCTCTTTTTCATTTGGCAAAGCAGATTTTGAATGTTGGGGCAGAGCAAACTACTTTTAGCAAGGCATGGGTGTATTCAGGCAAAGATAATACATGATAATACAAATATACAAGGGTGGCCACATTTTTGAAGCACAGAGCCAATCTTCTGATAAAATACATCAACCCATGAGCAAGAGACGATTTTGATGGCCAAGTCAGGAAATGCAAATATCATCCTTGCCCATCTACCACGAGCTACATAATATGTTGCTTAGCATGGGAAAATTATTTTAGTGCAAGCACCATTCCACAATAGACTGTAGGTATGTATATCGACACTGCAGAATTAATGCAGTTTGATAATACTGCAACTTCCAAAGCTTTATGCTATGGAATCCTGGGATTTATAGTTTGGTGAGGCACTGGCAGCACTCTTTGGCAGAGAAGGTGAGAAACCCTGTAAAACCATAATGCAGATTACTTTTTGCACTTTTTTCTCAGTTTGCAATACTGAAGTAAACTGAGAAGAACCACAGAATCACAGAATTTGGAAGATATCACATAAGCCATCGTTCAACCCCCTGCCATGCAGTAGAAGCACAATCAAAGCACCCTGACAGATGGTCATCCAGCCATTGTTTAAAAGCCTTCAGGGAAGAAGCTTCCACCACACTCTGAGGCAGAGAATTCCATTGCTGAACAGCTCTTAAAGGAAGGAAGTTTTCCTAATATCCAAGTGGAATCACTTTTCCTTTAATTTGAACCCATTGCTCTGAGTCCCAGAAAGGAGGAAGGTGGGAGGAGAGAAAAAACTAGGACATTTTCTTATTTATGTGTTTGTATATTTTTACTGTGTTATTGTTGATGTTTTTGATTTTTATTTTATTGTAATTAGTTGTTTGAGCCTGGCCTCATGTAAGCCGCCCTGAGTCCCCATTGGGGAGATGGTGGCGGAGTATAAATTAAGATTATTATTATTATTATTATTTTCAAAGCAACTGAAAAGTGAGATGGTAGATTATTACCAAATGATACTCATGTATGACATGTGGATGATTTCAACAAAAAGGAGGAAACCATGAAAATGAACGAATTCTGGCTACCACTATTTTTTAAAAACTCTAAAATCAGCACAGTAAATAAAGAGCAACACTAAAAAACAGGGGAATTCAAGAAAAGAATCAATCAGGGCCAGCTAACACCTCCCAACACAGGATTCCCCCAGGCAGCAACCAGACAGGCTTTGAAGCTGAAATGCCATTTAATGCTAATCAAGGTAGCCAATGGCAGCATTCACACTTGCCTCAAGCAGGCAAGAGTTTTTTCTCCCACTCTGGACATTATTCCACAGATATATAAACCTCACTTGCCTAGTTTCCAACAGATGTCACAACCTCTGAGGATGCCTGCCACAGATGTGGGCGAAACGTAAGGAAAGAATGCTTCAAGAACATGGCCATACAGGCTCAGCCCATAAAACTCACAGCAACTCAACCTTAAATGTTTGGAAACTTTTTTTTGCACCAGCAATTTCAGAAACCACCACTCCAGATCCCAAAATTCAAAGTCTAGCTAGCTAATACCTGCACATAGTTATACAGCATCTGAAGGCATTTCTGCTAAGTCAAATCCATGGACTTTCATTCATGAAAGACCAGGGCTAAGTTCCAGAATCCTGTGCTGGTCGTGGGATTCTGAGAGCTGTAGTCCAAAACTCCTAACCTTTTCCAACTGGGCAAGTTGGCATCTACATTGGATAAATAAATAAAAAGTTTTGCAGTGATGATATTCACAGGGGGGGAATCATCTAGGATAGTGCTTCTCAACCTTCCTAATTCCACGACCCCTTAATACAGTTCCTCATGTTGTGGTGACCCCCAAGCATAACATTATTTTCGTTGCTTCTTCATAACTGTAGTTTTGCTCCTGTTATGAATCACCATGCAAATATCTGGTATGCAGGATGTATATTTGCATTCACTGGACCACATTTAGCGCAAATACCCAATATGCCCAAATTTGAATACTGGTGGGGTTGGGGGAATTATATAGGAGTTGTACTTGCTGGGATTTACAGTTCACCTACAATCAGAGAGCATTCTGAACTTCACCAATGATGGGATTGAACCAAACTTGTATTCATATAAGAATCAGCAGTGCATAGTCAATGGTTATTACAAAATATACAACACAATATAAACATTATCACCCCGGAGGGTTCCTACCCTTCAAAGTCCCAAGTCCAATATGAAAGTACACAAGTCCAAGATTTCAAATAAGAGAGGGTGATAGGGTAGAAGTCCAGGGGAGGTAAGGTCGAAAACGCCCAGAAGAGACAGGGATGATGGGAGACGGAGTTAGGAGATGAGCTGGTTGAGTTCCTGGCCGCAGTGGCAGTAAATCCAAGTGGACTCAAACCGCAAGTTGGCAGGCCGACGAGGATAACTCTGTACGATGGTACCAACTCTCGTTTCGACCCATAGGGGGAGGGGTCTTTTTCAAGGCCAGTAGTAACACATAAACTCCATTCATGTAGATGTTAAGGGTACGTTTTCAGAGCCATGGAGGTAAGATCATACATCCATGGTAGGACCAGCGGCCGAAGGTACCATCGAGAGTTGGTACCATCGTACAGAGTTATCCTCGTCGGCCTGCCAACTTGCGGTTTGAGTCCACTTGGATTTACTGCCACTGCGGCCAGGAACTCAACCAGCTCATCTCCTAACTCCGTCTCCCATCATCCCTGTCTCTTCTGGGCGTTTTCGACCTTACCTCCCTGGACTTCTACCCTATCACCCTCTCTTATTTGAAATCTTGGACTTGTGTACTTTCATATTGGACTTGGGACTTTGAAGGGGTAGGAACCCTCCGGTGATAATGTTTATATTGTGTTGTATATTTTGTAATAACCATTGACTATGCACTGCTGATTCTTATATGAATACATTTTGGATAAGCCAAACGCTGTTGTTCCTTGTTCACACTGTTGCTTGCAACACCCTACCCCCACCATTGTTTGAATTGAACCAAACTTGGCACACAGATTGCCCATGACCAACAGAAAATACCAGAAGGGTTTGGTGGGCTTGGATCTTGGGTTTTGGAGTTGTAGTTCACCTACTTTCAGAGAGCACTGTGAATTCGAACAATGATGGATCTAGACCAAATTTGGCATGAATACTCAATATGCCCAAATGTGAGCACTGGTGCAGTTTAGAGAAAATAGAGCTTGACATTTGGGAATTGTAATTGCTGGGATTAATATTTCCCCTACAATCAAAGAGCATTCTGAACCCCATCAACGATAGAATTGGGCCATACTTCCCACTCCGAACCCCTATGACCAACAGAAAACATTGTGTTTTCTGATGGTCTTTAGAGACCCCTTTGAACCCCCTCGCGACCCCCCCCCCCTGGGGTTCTGACCCCCAGGATGAGAAACTCCTGTCTATGAAATGGGCTCTCTCAAAGAATGGCATCATGTCATGAAACACCTATCCCCTCTATCGATTTTAACTAATCCATTATTAAAGCCATCTAGACATGCGGCCATCACAACTTTCTGAGGCAAGGAGTGGCAGAACTTGTGTAATCTTGACATTCACCCGCTACAATTTTAGCAGACTCATCCACCTAGGTATGTATGGATAGGGAGCCCTTTTTGGAGGGAGAGCCCAAAACTGGAAAGCACACTAATTCATTTAATTTTAATCTGTATTTATTTGGGAGCTAGTCTTTTATTGAGACAGCTTGGAGGACCGGAAAGGACAATATGAAAGTTTGCTTTCCTTTCTCGCCAGTGTGGTAGCAGTTTTGGTTCAGAAAAAATACATTATTTCTTACTTCCAGTTCCCATGAAAGGCACCTATTTTGAAAGGAACCCCCAGTGGTGCAATGGGTTAAACCCTTGTGCCGGCAGGACTTCTGACCAGCAGGTCAGCAGTTCAAATCCAGGGAGAGCAGGTTGAGCTCCCTCTGTTAGCTCCAGCTCCCCATGCCACAAGGATAGTAAAACACTAATCATCCAGGCGTCTCCTGCAGACGGCCAATTCTCTCACACCAGAAGCGACTTGCAGTTTCTCAAGTCGCTCCTCACACACACGCGCACACACACACACACACACACAAAATCAATGAAAAGCAATCAGAAGATGCAATAACATTTCTGCACAGCAACAATATAATCAAGACAGACAACTACTAGATAGAAAACATGATATAAAACTCATAAAGCAAAATGCCTGCTTAAGCAACATGTATTAGCAATTTGTTACCAAAATGAATGATCATTTCAAAGCTTGGGTACAATCACCGAGAAGACCTTTTTCTGAAACGTGGAACAGAGCCACTTTGACCAGGGACCACTTTAACCAGGGACAACTTTGAACAGGGAGCACTTTGACCAGGGGCCACTTTGACCAGGGACCACTTTGACCAGGGACAACTTTGACCAAGGATCACTTTGACCAGGGACCACTTTTGACCAGGAGCCCCTTTGACCAGGAAACACTTAACCAGGAGGCACTTTGACCAGGGACCACTTTGACCAGGGACCACTTTGACGAAGTATCACTTTGACCAAGGATCACTTTGACCAAGGATCTCTTTGACAAGGGACCACTTAACCAGGGACAACTTTGACCAGGGACCACTTTGACCAGGGACCACTTAACCAGGGACAATTTTGACCAGGGACCACTTTGACCAAGGATCACTTTGACTAGGGATCACTTAACCAGGGACAATTTTGACCAGGGACCACTTTGACCAAGGATCACTTTGACCAGGGACCACTTTGACCAGGAGCCCCTTTGACCAGGGACCACTTTGACCAGGAACCACTTGACCAAGAGCCACTTTGATCAGGGAACACTTTGACCAGGGACCACTTTGACGAAGTATCACTTTGACCAAGGATCACTTTGACCAAGGATCTCTTTGACAAGGGACCACTTAACCAGGGACAACTTTGACCAGGGACCACTTTGACCAGGGACCACTTAATCAGGGACAATTTTGACCAGGGACCACTTTGACCAAGGATCACTTTGACTAGGGATCACTTAACCAGGGACAATTTTGACCAGGGACCACTTTGACCAAGGACCACTTTGACTAGGGACCCAGGGACAATTTTGACCAGGGACCACTTTGACCAAGGATCACTTTGACCAGGGGGACAATTTTGACCAGGGACCACTTTGACCAAGGATCACTTTGACTAGGGATCACTTAACCAGGGACAATTTTGACCAGGGACCACTTTGACCAAGGATCACTTTGACTAGGGATCACTTAACCAGGGACAATTTTGACCAGGGACCACTTTGACCAAGGATCACTTTGACTAGGGATCACTTAACCAGGGACAATTTTGACCAGGGACCACTTTGACCAAGGATCACTTTGACCAGGGACCACTTAACCAGGGACCACTTTGATCAGGGACCACTTTGACCAAGGATCACTTTGACCAGGGACCACTTAACCAGGGACCACTTTGACCAGGGACCACTTAACCAGGGACCACTTTGACCAAGGATCACTTTGACCAGGGACCACTTAACCAGGGACCACTTTGACCAGGGACCACTTTGACCAAGGATCACTTTGACCAGACACAAGGACCACTTTGACCAGGGACCACTTTGACCAGGATCTCTTTGACCAGGGACCACTTAACCAGGGACCACTTTGACCAAGGATCACTTTGACCAGGGACCACTTGACCAGGGACCACTTTGACCAAGGATCATTTTGACCAGAGGTCACTTTAACCAGGGACCACTTAACCAGGGACCACTTTGACCAAGGATCACTTTGACCAGGGACCTCTTTGACCAGGGACCACTTAACCAGGGACCACTTTGACCAAGGATCACTTTGACCAGGGGCCACTTTAACCAGGGACCACTTAACCAGGGACCACTTTGACCAAGGAGCACTTTGACCAGGGACCTCTTTGACCAGGGACCACTTAACCAGGGACCACTTTGACCAAGGATCACTTTGACCAGGGACCACTTTGACCAGGGACCACTTAACCAGGGACCACTTTGACCAAGGATCACTTTGACCAGGGACCACTTTAACCAGGGACCACTTAACCAGGGACCACTTTGACCAAGGAGCACTTTGACCAGGGGCCACTTTGACCAGGGACCACTTAACCAGGGACCACTTTGACCAAGGATCACTTTGACCAGGGGCCACTTTAACCAGGGACCACTTAACCAGGGACCACTTTGACCAAGGAGCACTTTAACCAGGGACCACTTAACCAGGGACCACTCTCCAACATTAGTACAAAAAGGGTTATGAATCAGTTTTAGATTTGGTTTGGTTATTTGGGGTGCTGATTCGGGAAACCGCATTGGAGAGACCACATCAGGTCTAGTTTCTGATACAGAACATATGCTACCCAGTAGTCGCCATCTGCTCACCCACAGAAAACCATATTTAATAAGCGTCGGCACTATAAGAAGGTTTTGCACGACCCGTCACTCTCATTGCAATGGTGTAGTTATGGTGAGGCTGAGGGCCATATTTTAGTTGTCGGGGTCATTGGTGGTCAATGGAACACAGGTCGGGAATAACAGCTCCAAAGGGAACTGACCTGGAGCAGCAACCTGCCTCAATATAGGAGTAAAGAGACTGAGGGTGTCATTTTGGACTACAACTACCAGCATTTGCCTGGGTGTGAGTTGTCATCCTCAAATCCACTGTCCAAAACCTGGCACTGCGCAAAACTGAAGCTAGAAGTTGACAAGACGAGAGCACTGCCCTCCCCGAACAATTCTGCATGAATTTTCAACTTGAGTCTTCACATTTCTAAGCGTTGCGGTCACTTAACATTTCAACTGAGTACCAGTAGTAGTTACAAACTGAGTCTAGACATCGAAAGAGAGAGGGCAGGCCAAGTGACCCAGAGATGGAGAACACTGGAAATGGGAAAGTGTGTGAATGGTTGTTTTTCGGTGCCCCACAACAAAAAGAAGGTCGAAACTGAAGGAAAAACCTCACGTGGGGGTTAAAGAAGATGTTGGGAACCCTCAGAATGGAAAGTTCACACACTTTACATCAGGCATGGGCAAACGTGGGCCCTCCATGTGCTTTGGACTCCAAGGTTGTTAGGAATGGTGGGAGTTGGAGTCCAAAGTACCTGGAGGTGCCAAGTTGGCCAATACCTGCCTTAAAGTCATCCTAAGTGTGAAAGTATTTTGCCAGCTGATCATGGAAGCTAAATAGGCTGTGCCCTGGTTAGTTCTTGGATGGGCAAAGCACACCTGAGGGCCGGGAGTCGGGACTCACCTGGCAGCGCCCAAACCAGGCCAGCTCGGTGTGCAGGACCACGAGGGCCAGGCCCAGGAGCGCGGTGCCCAGCGCCCAGCCGGCCAGCTGCCGCTCTTCGCCCAGCAGCACCTTCCTGCCTCGGAGGCGCCGCAGGTTCTCTCCCGGCTCCCGCGGGATGGGCAGCGCCGTCCTCTCGGCCCCCGGCCCCGCCAAGGCCCCCAACTCCTCGTCCTCCGGGGGCGCCTTGCCCGGCTGCAGCATCTCCTGGGCGCCGCCGCAGGGAGGCGGGGGAGGGCGCTTGGGCCCCGGGCTGGGGAGGCAAGGGCTGAAGACCCCCTGCGCCGCCCCCCATCCCTGACGCTTCAGCAGCCAGCAAGCGGCCAGCGCGGAGAGGAGGAGGAGAGAAGGAAGGAAGAAGGAGAAGGGAGAAGGAGGAGAGAGAGAGAGAAGGAAGGAAGGAAGGAAGATGAGAGAGAAGAAGAAGATAAGGAAGGGGTGGAAAGAAGAGAGAAGAAGGAAGGAAGGAGAGGGAGAGAAGGAAAGAAGACAAAGAAGAGAGAAGAAAAGAAAGAAAGGATGGAAAGAAAAGGAAGGAAGGAGAAGGAGAGAAGAGAAAGAGAATGAAGGAAGAGAAATGAGAGAGAGAAGATAAGGAAAGGGTGGAAAGAAGAGAGAAGAAGGAAGGAAGGAGAGGGAGAGAAGGAAAGAAGACAAAGAAGAGAGAAGAAAAGAAAGAAAGGATGGAAAGAAAAGGAAGGAAGGAGAAGGAGAGAAGAGAAAGAGAATGAAGGAAGAGAAATGAGAGAGAGAAGATAAGGAAAGGGTGGAAAGAAGAGAGAAGAAAGAAGGAAGGACGGAAGTAGAAGGGGAGAAGGAAGGAAGGAAGACAAAGAAGAGAGAGAAGAAAAAATAAAGAAAGGATGGAAAGAAAAAGAAGGAAGGAGAGGGAGAGAAGAAAGAAAGAAAAAGAGAGAGGAGTAGAAGCTAAGGAAAGGGTGGAAAGAAAAGGAAAGGAAGAAGGAAGGAAGGAAGACAAAGAAGAGAGAAAAGAGGAAAATAAAGAATGGAAAGAAAAGGAAGGAAGGAAGAAGAGGGAGAGAAGGAAGGAAGAGAAAAGAGAGAGAAGAAGAAAATACAGACAGAATGGAAAGAAAAGGAAGAAAGGAGAGGAAGAGAAAGAAGAGAGAAGAAAATAAAAGGATGGAAGAAAAGTAAGGAAAGAGAGGAGAAGAAGAAAATAAAAAACAAAAGGAAGGAGAGTGAGAGAAGGAAGAGAAATAGAAAGAGAAAGAAGGAATAAAGGAAGGGAGAAAATGATAGAAAAAACAGAAGGAAGGACAAGAAGGAAGGGGGTGAGAGAGAATGAACGAAAGAAAAAGGAAGGAAAGGACAGGAATGAAGGCAGTACAGAATGAAGGGAACGAAAGAGAGATAGGAAATGAAGGAAAGAAAGAAAAATGGAAGGAAGGAGGAGAGAATGTGATAAAGAGAGGAGGAGGAGAAGAAAGAAAAGACAGGAAGAAAAGGGAGGATGGAAGGAAGGGAAAGAAAGAAAGCGAGAGAGAAAAGGAAAAAAGGAAAATTGGAAGGAAGGACAGAAGGAAGGGGAAAAGAAAGAAGGAAAAGAAAGGAAAGAAAGTCGGAAAGAAGAAAAAGAAAAAAAGGAAAGGAAAGTCCAAAGGAGCGAAGAAGGAGAGGAGGGGAAAGTGCAAAGAGCGAGCCGGGTGGCACCTGCTCAGAAAAAGAAAGCACGCAAGTTCCAAGCAGCTCTCAAGGCGAGTTGATCCCGGGCCAGGCAGCAGGCATAGGGTAAGAAGCCCCTCCCGCGGGTAAGGAAGGCAGCCCAAAGTGGCCGGGAGAGAAGTAAGTCGGGAGCCAGACCCGCGCGGGACGGAGCTGAGCCGGGAGTGGGCCCAGGAGGGCGAGCGACCCGGAGGAGGACCCGAGGAGGTGCGCCTCCCTCCTTCCCGCCTTGGCTGCTCAGGGCCGGCCGGCGCCTTCGTCACGGGGCAGGGGAGGGCCGGGAGGGGCGGGGGCTCCGCAGGAAGGCCGGACGGGCCGCTGAAGATCTGGCTTGTTGTAGGTTTTTCGGGCTGTCTGGCCATGTTCCAGAAGCATTCCCTCCTGACGTTTTGCCCACATCTATGGCAGGCATCCTCAGAGGTTGAGAGGTCTGTTGGAAACTAGGAAAATGGGATTTATAGATCTGTGGAATAATGTCCTGGGTGGGAGACTCAAACAAAGTCTTGTCTGTTTGTGGTAGGTGTGACTGTAGCCATTGGCCACCTTGATTAGCATTTGATGGCCTGACAAATTTTAGGTGCTGCTTAAATTTGGGAAATCCATTGAAAGTTGATTAGCTATCCCTGGTTGTTTCTTGTCTGGAGCTCCCCTGCCTTTGTTTACTGTTATGATTTTAGAGAGTTTTTTTTATAAAAAAAAATACTGATAACCAGATTTTGATTAGCATTAAATGGCACTGCAGCTTCAAAGCCTGGCTGGTTGCTGCCTGGGGGAATCCTTCACTGAAAGTTGATTAGCTATCCCTGGTTGTTTCTTGTCTGGAGCTCCCCTGTCTTTGTTTATTGTTATGATTTTAGAGGGCTTTTTTTAAAAAAATACTGGTACCAGATTTTGATTAGCATTAAATGGCATTGCAGCTTCAAAGCCTGATTCGTTGTGGCTTGGGGGAATCCTTCACTGAAAGTTGATTAGCTATCCCTGGTTGTTTCTTGTCTGGAGCTCCCCTGTGTTTGTTTACTGTTATGATTTTAGGGGGTTGTTTTTTTTTAAAAAAATAAATACCGATAGCCAGATTTGGATGAGCATTAAATGGCACTGCAGCTTCAAAGCCTGGCTGGTTGCTGCCTGGAGGCAGTAGCGTAGCCAGGATTTTGATTGGGGGGGGGCTGAGTCTGAGTGAGAGGGTCTGCCTTAGCAAACCTTTTGTATCATTATCCCAATACCCCCATGCATATGGGATATTTTGAGCATGGTGATCAGATCATTATATGAATAAACATAACAGTTTAAATAATGTACTAGTAAGGCCTTCTTGCAGACTACCATGAGAATTTCTGGGGGGGGGGGTGAAACCCCCTGCCCCCCGTGGCTATATGCCTGCCTGTGGGAATCCTTTGTTGGGAGGTTTTATCTGGCACTGATTGTTTCCTGTCTGGAATTCCCCTGTTGTTTGGGTGCTGCTCTTTATTTACTGTGCTGCTGATTTAGAATTTTTTAGATACTGGTAGCCAGATTTTGCTCGTTTTCATGGTTTCCTCCTTTCTGTTGAAATTGTTCACATGCTTGTGGAGTTCAATGGCATCTCTTTGTAGCCTGACATGGTGGTTGTGAGAGTGGTTCAGAATTTCAGTGTTCTCAAATCATATGCTGTGTCCAGGTTGGTTCATCAGGTGCTCTGCTATGCCTGACTTTTCTGGTTGAAGTAGCCAGCAGTGCCTTTTATGAAGATCTCCCAACAGCCACCAAGGGACCAAGCAACATCCAGGCAGGCCCGGATTACCCATAAGGCCAACCTAGGCCATGGCCTAGGGGCACACGCCGAGGGGGGCGCAGATCACAGACACCCCCCCAATGTTGAAACAAATAAAAACGCAACAGCGCATGGAGATGAGGAAGGAAGCCGCTGCTCCTGCCTGCCTCCGCCTCATGCCGCTCTCTCCCGCCGCCAACTGGGGCTCCAACCTGTTCGTGGAGGTCACTCTTGGGCCGCCGACAGCCTGTGACTTCCCTCCCTCCTGCCCAATCAGGCTCCAGCCTCCCCTTCCCCCACCCCTCCAGCGCCCTGACCCCCCCTTCCCCCTCCCTTCGCTTTGCGCCCTAAACTTAAGGTGGTGGTTTTGGAGCCCGCTCGCCACAACAGGGGATGGTGAAGATGCCCGGCTTAACTTTGGTGGCCTCTGGGTCAAGGTACTTTTTCCCCTTGGCTCCTGTTGCACCCCAAGTAAATGAGAAGCGCATCCTGAGGGTGGGTCGCCTGGAGGGGCGGGAGGCTGCTAAAGAGAGCTCATTCTCGGTTTCTCGGCTCTCAAGGTGGAGGTTTCGAGGCAAAAGGGTCATGGATTGAGCTTGGGGCGAGAGGAGGGGGATCAGGCGCCGCTTCACTTTAGGATTAGGGGGCCCAAGGGAGGGAGGGGCAGGAGGAAGCACAACACGCGGGGCGTAATTCCAAAGTGTGGCTTAGGGCAGAAAATGGTGTTAATCCTGGCCTGCATCCAGGAGTCCAGGACCATTGGGGCTGAACACCGGGAAGCTGTGTGTGAACTCACATGGTTGGGTTCTCTCCAGACTCCAGAGTCACCGAAGCCAAGGGTCAGAGCTGTTTCAACTGGATAAAGTAGACCCTCTCCTCCAACAATGATGAGGTTAACCCAGACCTGGGCAAACTTGGGTCCTCCGAGTGTCTTGGACTCCAACTCCCGCCATTCCTAACAGCCTCAGCCTGTTGTCATTTCTGCTGCTGTCATTTCTTTTTGTAGTTGCCGGTATATATTTATTTCTTTTGTATTTTAGCTACAATGGTGCGTCATGGCCTGGTACGGGAAGAGATCCATGGGAGTGACACCAGGAGTTACTATACCTGGTGACGCCAACAGGGATGCGAAGAAAAAAGGGAAAGAGGATGAGGAAGGGAATGAAACAAGCCTGACTTTTCTTTGCTGCTTTGGCCACTCTGCAATCATATCTCCGATGGCGAGACTCAAGGCTATGCTTTTAGTTCCCGGGCGCCTTGCCCTTAATAAAAGCAGTCCTTGGTCTTCCTTCCTCAGAATAGTAGAACTGCACGGAGTCGTCTTAAGGAAGCAATTGGCAGAGAGTCAGACCAAGGAAAAGAAAATACCTACTCAGTCAATGCATAATTGATTTGCTTTTTTGGCTACTAAAAGATGTGGGGATGGTCATGATCTCTGGTGCTTTTAGAAGAAAAAACGACCCTCGCTTGGGCATGCGTTGCTTTCCAGATGTTGCTGGACTATAAATCCCATCAGCCTAAGACAGCATTGGCAGTGATGCTGGGAGATACAGTACGACCACAACTGGAGGGCCACCAAAAAAAGCATTTTCCTTCATTATGTATTGGGCTAAACTTCCCACGCAGACCTTCCATGACCAACAGAAAATACTGTGTGACCAACAGAAATAGTTTGCATGGATTTTGCTTTGAAAATGTCTTGAATCCGAGTGAATGGTAAAGTACGTTATACTTAGTTTGCAGAAGTCGCCATTTGAATACAGATCTAGACGCGTTCCATTATTTTTATATGTATATTTTTAATAGTATATTTGATTGTTTGTGTCAAATAATTAATAAAATACTCAAAAGATGGAAATAAAATACTGTGTTTTCTGATGGTCTTTGGTGACTCCTCTGACACCTCCTTGTGACCCTCCAGGGGTCCCGACCCCCAAGTTGAGAAATGCTGCCCTGTCATTTTCCATAAATATGGCATTTTTTTAGACTCCAAAAAAGAGATCAATTTTGGTAGTTTAATACACTTGTCCCAGCTTCTTAGGATAGGACCAATTAGGAAATGACATTTATAACCCAGGGACAGCAGTCGTGCTGCATATGGTTGTCCCAGACCTGGGCAAACTTGGGTCCTCCGGGTGTCTTGGACTCCAACTCCCACCATTCCTAACAGCCCCAGGCCTTTTCCTTTCCCCCCTCATGTCTTCACATGTTTGTGGTGCGTGAAGACATGATTTGAAGCATCACTGTAATTGAGAAATGCTGACTGCTCTGACTAGTGCGCATGCTCATGTGCATTAGAAGGTCCAAAAAGTAAATTGGCACCATCTTTAGCTTTGTAGGTATACTGATTGAGCATATATTAGTGTGTTGCCAAAGGCATTCATGGCCGGAATCACTGGGTTGCTGTGAGTTTTCTGGGTTGTACGTTCCAGAAGCATTCTCTCCTGACATTTTGCTTACAAAATGATTCACTAAGCCAGTACTTCCCAAAGTGGGTAGTACCACCCCCTGGTGGGAGTTGGGGCGATCTAGGGAGGTGCTGGAAGGCTCAGGAGAATTTGGGGGGCGCTGAACCCCTGTAAGGGGGCAGTGGGGGTGGCGTGAAACAGGTGACAGGCTACCATCCATATCTGTGTGTGTGTCTCTCTCTTCTTCCCTCCTCCTGCTCCCTCCTCCTCTAGCCAAGCAAGGGATAATAATAATAATAATAATAATAATACCTTTGGGGTTCCCTTCCAACTGGTTGAGTCTTATAACAATAATAATAATGTCCTTCAACATATTTAGTGGAACATGGATTCAGTGCGGTAACCAATTTATTAACAAAAAAAGAAACCGATTGCAAAGTAGTCAATTGCGATGATGTGAGATGACTGCTGACGAAAAAAGAGCCGAGGATTACTAGATTGGTAGCAGCATGCCAGGTTCATCCTTTTCATTAAGATGATTTTGAATCTTTTAACTTTTTTGTAATACCTTTCTATTCTAAGTTCAATAAATAGTTTCATAATTTCAAACTTCAATGTTTCTAATTTACAACTTTCTTTATTATATTTTAAGAAAAAGGTATAAATATTAATACATATATCTTTCTGTTTAATTGCTATTAAAATTTGTAAAAAAAATTATTTCTAGGGGGGCGGTGAGTAAATTTTTTTCTGGAAAGGGGGCGGTAGGACAAAAAAGTTTGGGAACCATTGCACTAAGCCTTACAGAAGTATTGATTTTAAATTTTATTTATTTATTTACTGCATTTGTATACTGCCCTTCTCAGCCCTCAAGCGACTTAGGGCGGTTTACAGCAGCAACGATTCAATGCCCTAAAACTCTGTAAAACATTTTAAAACGTTAACAGATAATAAAAATCAGAACAAGAATATTAAAAACATAAATCGTTTACGTCTCCTAATAAAAACGTTGTCCAATCTCGTCGTCCAGTCATTCCGATTCCAATGTTTTTACCATGCATTTTCAAACGCATGCCCAAACAACCAAGTCTTGACTCTTTTCCGAAATGTTAAGTGAGATGGGGCCGATTTAATCTCCCCGGGAAGGGCGTTCCATAGCCGAGGGGCCACAATTGAGAATGCCCTCAAGTAGCTAAATAAATTGGTAGGGTGGATGACTGATACCAACTTGTTTAACCATCACAGCAAGAAAATAACACACACATGCAAGCAGGGATGAGCGAACGTGCCAGAGTTAGATGCCCGTTTAATCCCTAACACGGGAAAAGTCTCCCCTGCTATTTGAGATAACTTTCTACATAGGAGGAGTTGGGGGGCCAAAACCATTGCATTTTGCATTTGAACCGCATTGGGTAATTTTAGGGCTGAAAAGGGTCCTCTCAAAATATGCTTGGAGGCTTCTAGGAGTGCTTTAGGAACTACTAAGGTCCGCAATGAAAAGTATAGGGAGGGATACATGGAACCAGTGTGCTTCACTTTCCCCACTTACGTCCTTTATGATACTGATGAAATGAAGAACGGTTGGGTCTCCTTAGAAAGGATTTTTGTACTGAAGGATTGTAAACTCTGATCCGTTTTGACAGGCAAAACTAATCCTTGGACTAAGTAGAATGACAAAAACTCTTTTGTTGGCACCTTAATATCTAACCGTTGCTGCTGCTGCTTTTTGTTACTTTTGCTGCCACTGCTGCTTAGGAATAAGTTTTCATCCACTACAGGTCTTTTCGTCAGATGTTTCTATATGCCTCTGATGGAGTACCCTGTAGTTCATGGAAGGTTAGACAACAACACCATCTTAATACTGCCAGCCTGGGTTTTTTTTCATGTCAGGAGTGACTTGAGAAACTGTAAGTCACTTCTGGAGTGAGAGAATTGGCCATCTGCAAGGACATTGACCAGGGGACACCTAGATGTTTTACCATCCTGTGGAGGCTTCTTTCATATACCCGCATGGGGAGCCGGAGCTGAAAGACGGGAGCTCACCCTATTCTCCAGATTTGAACTGCCGACCTTTCAGTCAGCAACCCTGCCAGCACAAGGGTTTAACCCAATGTGCCACCAGCATGGTGTGGTACATTGGACTCCGGAGACCAATGTGCCACCGGCATGGTGTGATGGACTTGGACTCTGGAGACTAGGGTTCAAATTCACACTCAGCCATGGAATCCATTGGGTGAGTCACTCTCTCTTGGGGGTGCATCTCCACTGTAGAATTAGCTGAAGTTTGATACCACTTTAACTTGGTTCAATGCTATCTCTCTCTTTCACACCCTACAGTTACTTTAACTATGACTACATCCAATGGAATCGTAGTATTAGTATGTGAAATACCAGAAAACTCTAGTGACACACCAAACTACAAATCCCAGAAACTCATCGTAAGTAGCCATTTTAGTTAAAGTGGAATCACAAAGCTACATTTGTACAGAGCAAGTAATCTAGCATTTGTAATCTAGCAAATTTAGGAAGAAACGTGATTCCCATCCCTGAAGGTAACATGACTCTAATCCTAACACTGGAGTTGACTGCTGTTTTGTGTTATTGTGTGCATTCAAGTCATTATGGTGACCCTAAGACAGTGCTTCTCAACCTTCCTAATGCCACAACCAGGGCAGGACCTAGGTAATTTTAAATGGTAAGCGAACAGTATTTTGGTGCCCCCTAACCAATCATGCACACACACACACACACACACACACACACACACACACACACATATATATATATATATATATATATATATATATAGTGCATAAACAAACTTTGGCCCTCCAGGTATATTGGACTTCCTCGGCGGGGGGCGGGGGGGAGGAGGGGAAGGCACGTGCAGGGTGAGGGATGAGATGCGTGCAGGGCAAGGCAGGGAGAAGGGAAAGGCGCGTGCCTCTGCCTCCTCCTCTTTCGCCCTGCGTGAGCCATCCTTGGTGGCGTCTGGAGCCTGCGGGGCGGGACTGAGCCTTCCTCCCAACCCGCTGGCAGCCCTGGGGGCGTGGCGCCCGGCCCTGGATGTGCCCTTGGCCACGTGGTGCCCTGAAGCGGCCGCTTACTTTGCCTACACTAAGATCCGCCCCTGGCCACAACCCCTTTAATAGAGTTCCTCATGTTGCGATGACTCTTAGCCATAACGTTATTTTTGTTGCTACTTCATAACTGTACGAGTGTTATAAATTGTAATGTAAATATCTGATATACAGGATGTATTTTAATTCACTGGACCAAATTTGGCACAAATACCCAATACGCCTAAATTTAAATACTGGTGAGGTCGTGGGGAGGATGATTTTGTCATCTGGGAGTTGTAGCTGCTGGGATATAAAGTTTACCTACAATCAAAGAGCATTCTGAACTCCACCATCAATGGAATTGAACCAAACTTGGCACCCAGAACTCCCATGACTAACAGAAAATACTTGGGGGCCATTGACTTTGAGTTTGGGAGCTGTAGTTCACCTACACCCAGAGTGCACTGTGGATTCAAACAATGATAGATCTGGACCAAATTTGGCACGAATACTCAATATGCCCAAATGTGAACACTGGTGGAGTTTTGGGAAAACAGACCTTGATATTTTGGAGTTGTAGTTGCTGGGATTTATAGTTCACCTACAGTCAAAGATCATTCTGAACCCCACCTATGATATAATTGGGGCAAACTTCCCACACAGAACCTCCATGCCTTGAAGAAACTCACTGGCATGCACCTCCCTCCAGACTCGCATACTCTCCCTTGCCCGCACATGCCCGCCACGGTGCCATGTGCCGAGCATTCCTTCACTCCCCTCCCGACTTGGAGTCTCAGAAACAGCCCTCCCCCTTTGCTGAGAGGCCGGCCAATCACAGTGGAGTATAGGTTTTGGTGGGAGGATTCCTCATCTGTTTCAAAAAAGGAAGAGAAGGACAGGTGGGGAGATCTTCAGCCTTCTCTGCCAAAGGGGTTCCTAAGACCATCAGAAAAATATGTTTCTGATGGTCTTAGGTGATCCCTCTATCACCGCCTCGCGACCCCCCCAGGGGTCCTGACCCCAGGTTGGGAAATGTTGCCCTAAGACAATTGATATTTTCTTGGCAAGATGTGCTCAGAGTGACTTTGTCTTCTTTTAAAGCTGAGCGTGGCTTACCCTAAGTCAGTGTTTCCCAACCTTTTTTGAGCTGCAGCACACTTTTAACATTAAAAAATCTGGGGGCACACCACCAACCAAAATGACACAAAATGACACTCTAACACAGTAAAGAACGGCTGGTGGATGGTGGCCTGCTGGGGGCAGCTGCTGGGAGTGCTGAAGCCGGGGGAGGGGGAGGAGCCAGGCCATGCCATGGCCCGCCCCCTCCCCCCGGCTTCAGCTCTCCCACAGCTTCTCCAGCCTTGAGGGGACAGTGCACAATGCTGGCTTGGCACTGTCCCCTCAAGGCTGGAGAAGCTGTGGTAGAGCGGACGCCGGGGAGGGGGCGGAGCCAGGCCGCACCATGCCCCATCCCCTTCCCCCAGCTTCAGCTCTCCCACAGCTTCTCCAGCCTTGAGGGGGCAGTGCGAGCGAGGGGCAGGAGTCATGGTCCCCGTCCCTGCTCTCTGCCATGACTCCCGCCCCTCGCTTGGTGAAGCCGCGCAGAGGAGGAGGAGCATGAGTGGTGGGTGGGCTTTAGTGGGTGGGGCTCCTCCTCCGTGCGGCTTCAGCGAGCGAGGGGCAAGAGTCATGGCGGATTGGAGGCTGGCTGGGGAAACGGCCGAAGGAGGCGGTGCCCTGGCCCCTTCTTCTTTTTCTTTGCCGCCGCCCGGCACTTCCTCCTCCTCCCCCAAGCAGCAGGAATTCGCCAGGAGGAGGGGGGAAGGAATGGGGGCAGAGAGTTTTCTCAAGGCACAGCAGGAGGTCCGTCACGGCACACTACTGTGCCGCGTCACAGCGGTTGGGAAACACTGCCCTAAGTCATCCAGTGGATTTCCCTGGCAAAGCAGGGAGGAGAAGAAGAAGGGAAGGAGATAATCTTAGTCTCTAGAATTGGATTCCAGGGCTCAAACTACTGGATCCCAATATCAAGGTTATTCCACAGGCAGAGTTTCTGCCAACATTGACGTCTGATCACTTTCAGGTTGACAAGTTCTAGCCCTCATCAAAGTATATCTTCTAAGAAGACTTGAATCCTTCTTGTTTTAGGCTCATATGGCAAGACAGACAGCCACACCCCTTCAACACTTATCCACAAATCCTGAAATATAGAAGCAGGAAGGATAGCAGTGGGTGGGGTGGCATTAAGGGCACTAGACTGAAGAAATCCCCACAACCACAGAGCAATGGATGAGTCAGTCCTGTCAGTGGTAAGTGTAGCCTTGAGCTGTTATATTAATAATCTCTCCTACAAAAACTAGGGAAGTATAGACAAGGCTGTGCCAGGCTTGTTAATCATACTCATGGTGACAGCTGGATGAAGTGAATCACGGTGATTATTCCCCTTTTACAAACAGAATACCGAGGCTCCTAAGAGCAAGTCCGTTAACCTGAACCCAGCTCTGACCCAAGACATTCCTTAAACATCTTCTAAAACAGTGTTTCTCAACTTTCCTAATGCCACGAACCCTTAATACAGTTCCTCATGTTGTGCTGACTCCTAACAATAACATTATTTTTGTTACTACTTCATAACGGTAATTTTGCTACTGTTATGAATTATAATGTAAATATCTGATATGCAGGACGCATTTTACTTTACTGGACCAAATTGGCACAAATACCCAAAACGCTCAAATTTGAATACTGGTGGGATTTTATGAACCATCTCGGAGATTAAAATCTTCTGGGGAGGCCCTGCTCCCAGTCTCACTTTCTTTGCAGGTGCACTTGGTGGGACCGCAAGACAGGGCCTTCTCAGTGGTGACCCCTCGGCTGTGGAACTCCCTCCCTAGTGACATCAGATTAGCCCCTCCCTCCTGATCTTTAGGAAAAAACTGAAAACTTGGATGTGGGAGCAAGCGTTTGAATAATTGATTAGCACAATATGTGAACATGGAATGGTGTGATGATAAATGGCACATCTTGGACTACGATATTGGATTATGTGATTTTAATAATTGTAGTGTTGATATGTTTTAGCAGGTGTTTTAATGTATGCGCTTTTTATTTGCTGGATATGTATTGTATGTATTGTATGGAATCAAATTGTTTCTTTATGTGTGCAGCTTTTAGAAGGGCGGGATATAAATATGGCAAATAAATAAATTTTAATAGACCACAAGCTGAATATGAGTCAACAGTGTGATGTGGACGCTTTTAAAAAGCCAATGCGATTCTAGGCTGCATCAATAGAGGTATAGCATCTGGTTTGAGGGAAATCATAGTCCCACTCTGTTTTGCTTTGGTGGTCATGCCTCACTTGGAATACCGTGTCCAGTTCTCGGCACCACAATTCAAGAAGGATATTGTCAAGATGGAGTGTCCTGAGAGGAGCGACCAAGATGATCCAAAGTCTGGAAGCCAAGCATTAAGAGGAATGACTTCAGAATCCGGGTATGTTTAACTTGGAGAAGAGAAGGCTGAGAGGGGACACAATAGTCATGTTGAAATATTTGAGAAGGTACCATATTGTTAATAGTTCCAGCATGTTTGCTGCTGCTACGTAACTTAGGACATGGAATAATGTGTTCAAACCATTAGAAAAGAGATTCCACTTAAACGTTAGGTAAGAGCTGTTTGACAGTGATGTATGCTGCTGCTGCAGAAGGAGTTATCTAGAGGCTTTTAAACAGAAACTGGATGGCCTTCAGTCAGGAGTGCTTTGATTGTGCTTTTCTCATATGGGGACAGGATGGCCCGTGGGGTCTCTTCCAACTCTATAATTCTATGAACAGTTCTTTTCATTTGAAGGAGGAATCTATTTTTATTCTTTCCATGTTATTTCTGCCTCTGGTACCAAAATCTATGTTAAATAAGAAATAATCCAAGAACACATCTGCTTCATTAACTGAGGTATTTTGTATGCTGTCCCGTCCAAGTCTGGAGAACAAATAAAAACTTCGAAACCAGGAGAACAGGAGATTTAATACTTCTTGAGAGTTGTAGTCCAGAAAAGTGAATGTTACCAAACTTTTGGGTATTATGTTTGTTCAAGACAACTAACTATAGTTTTGTCATGACAATTTTTCTGCTGTAGTATGCCTAAAAGACAGCAAAGTTATCATATTTGCTGCTTTATGTTTTACTTTGGAAAGAGAGCTGTTAGATATTGCACCTCAGATGCTAATATTGCTGTGCTGAAATTCTGTAAACCGCCCCGAGCCTCTGGGAGTGGCGGTGTACAAATTGAATAAATAAAAAATAAAATACATAAAATATAAATATATTTGTAATAGGTTGACCTTGGTTCTAGCTTAATATTTGCTGCTCAATTATGCTTATACTACTATCCAGTAACTATCCAACAGACACACGTGCTAGCATGATTTACTATGCAGTGTGAAAGAGATTATAGACATTCTTGTATGGATGCATTAATAAACACATGCATGCTTAAATTCAGTTAAGCCCAACTATAATTGACCCATTAAATCATTTAATGCCCTGGTAGCACAATGGGTTAAACCCCTGTGCCAGCAGGACTGAAGACTGACAGGTCTGAGGTTTGAATCTGGGGAGAGCTCCCTCTGTCAGCTCCAGTTCCCTATGCGGGAACATGAGAGAAGCCTCCCACAAAGATGGTAAAACATCAAAACATTTGGGCGTCCCCTGGGCAAAGTCCTTGCAGACGGCCAGTTCTATCGCACCAGAAGTGATTTGCAGTTTCTCAAGTCGCTCCCGACATGAAATAAAAAACTGTTAAATTGTCAATATGTAGGCAAAAATATACAGATTCCATGCATCTACTCTAATTAGGAATAATAATAATGCTTTATTTATATCCCACCCTCTCTTCCCAGCAATTAATTATATTAATTACAGAGTACCTGATGAACCAACCTGGACACAGCATACTATTTGAGAACACAGAAATGCCGGATCACTCTAACAACCACCATGTCAGACTATACAGAGAAATCACTGAAATCCACAAGCATGTGGACCATTTCAACAGAAAGGAGGAAACCATCAAAATGAACAAAATCTGGCTACCAGTATTAAAAAATTCTACAATCAGGACAGTAAATAAAGATGAACACTCAAACACAGGGGAATTCCTGACATGAAACAATCAGTGCTGGCTATCACCTCCCAACAAAGGATTCCCCCAGGCAGGAATCAGCCAGTCTTTGAAGCTCCAAGCCTATTCAATGCTAATCAAGGTGGCCAACTGCAACATTCACACTTTCCTCAAGCAGACAAGAGTTCTTTTTCCCACCCAGGATATTCCATAGATATATAAACCCCACTTATCTAGTTTCCAACAGACCTTGCAACCTCTGATGATGCCTGCCACAGATGTGGGTGAAATGTCAGGAGAGAATGCTTCTGCAACCTGGCCATATAGCCTTGAAAACTTGCAGCAACCGAGCAATTCTGGCCATTAATTAATTAATACATTAATCAATATAATTCAAGCTGTCTCCTTTTATAGTATTACTTCCATTGTGAATTGTTTTGATCTTACACTGTTAGCAAGTTTATGTCAGTAGAGAAATAAGATAAAAGTTTAAAATGTGTCCTATTCATCAAATGCCCTTTGGAGATCTTATGATATTCGGAACTGTTGAAGTAGTTCCTACAGTTCATAGCCAATTAGCCAGGTCTGGTAATTTGAGCCATCAAATGTAATAAATACTGCTCCTCGCCCCCTGAGCCACTCCCTTCCTCCTCAACCTGGGGTGTTGGCTCCAATGTGACTCAGTAGGTTTGATGCCATGCCAGTGAGTCACCCGCTGAATGTCCTGAAGGATTTGGATACGTCCCTTGGAGGGGTTCCATCCAAGGAAGATTGGAGACCAGGCTATTCAGCACAGGAGGAGGTCCCTCTTCCACCAACATTCAAGAGATCAGAAGTGGCATAAGAAATGAGAGGAAAGTGGAAATCGATGCCGATGTTGTGGCTGGGGAACATTTCAGATTCAACCAGTGGGAATTTCTGTCAGAGTCAACCATTTCCATGCACTTTCCTGTGTGCTCAACCCAGAGGAAGCTGCATTTTGGTATTTGGTTGAGCAGGCCCGGATTAACCCCTTTTGGTGCCCTAGGCCACACTTTGGAATTACGCCCCCAAACCAACCTCTACCACACACCTCCCACCTCCTCCTCCCAGGCCCGGATCAGGCCCTTTTGGCGCCCTAGGCCAAAGGCTCTGCCCCCGCCCCCCGGCTCCGCCCCCCAGCTCCGCCCTCACCTCCTCACCGGTGCAAGGAGAAAGGAAAGCCCCACCCCTGGAGCTAATGCGGGGCCTCCCCACTGCTCCTCCCTCCCTCCTAAAGCCATCATGCCGGCCTGAGAAGCGGCCGAAATGGCAGCATTAGGAGGGAGGGAGGAGCCGTGGGGAGGCCCCACATCAGCTTCGGGGGTGGGGCTTTCCTTCCTCCTCCTTGCGCCGGAGCCGGGGGCGGGGCGGAGCCGAGGGTGAGGGCAGAGCAAAGGAGGGGGAAGAGCAAAGGAGGGGGCGGTCGTGGCTGGCGCTTACGCCGCCACGCACATGTGCCCTTTTTTCATTTATTTTTTTGAATTTTTTTTTAATTGGAATTTAAAAAAAACTTTTTTGGGGGGGTCTGAACCTGTTGTCCCTCAAAAAGTGCCGCCCTAGGCCATGGCCTAGAGTGGCCTTATGGGTAATCTGGGCCTGCCTCCTCCTCCTCGCGGCGCCACACGCCCTCCTTCCTTGAGTCAAAGAAGGAGGGTGCGAGGAGGCAGGGGGAAGCTCCGCCTCTGGGGCCGGCAGCGCGAGGAGGCGGAGGGAAGCCCGCCCTGGGGGTTTCCCTCCGCCTCCTTGTGCCCCCCTTCCTTGACAAGGGGGTGGGGGCGATGGCAAGGGGGGGGGTGCCATTTCCTCCTCCCCCACCCCCTCGCAGCGCTCTCCCCCGCCCTCCCCCGAGAGAGAGAAAGAGTTGCGGTTTTGTTTCAACTTTTTTTTGTCCGTGTGAACTGCGCGCCCCTTGGCTTGTGCCCCTAGGCCATGGCCTAGGGTGGCCTTATGGGTAATCCGGGCCTGTGGTTGAGGGTGATATACAACACCCAAGGAAGTTTTACTTAATGTCATTGTCTAAGCGAGAATGGTTGTCAGAACACCTGGAGGGGTTGCAAGGGGGTATCAAAGGGGTCACCAAAGACCATCAGAAAACACCATCAGTATTTTCTGTTGGGGTCATGGGGGTTCTGTGTGGGAAGTTTGGCCCTATTCTATCGTTGGTCACAATCTGATCAAGAAAGCCTTATCACTCTTCATGATAACCTTATGTTATCAAAGGCTTTCATGGATGGAATCACTGGGTTGCTGTGAGTGTTTCGGACTGTATTGTCATGTTCAAGTAGCATTATCTCCTGACGTTTCGCCTGCATCTGTGACTGGCATCTTCAGAAGTTCTGTTGGAAGTGAAGCACGTGGAGTGTGTGTGTGTGTTTCTGTGGAATGTCCAGGCTGGGAGAAAGAGCCCTTGTCTGTTTAAAGCAGTGTTTCTTAACCTGGGGGTGGGGATCCTGGAGGGGTTATGAGGTGGTGTCAGAGGGGTCGCCAAAGACCATCAGAAAACACAGTATTTTCTGTATTGTCGGAGGCTTTTGTGGCTGCAATCACTGGGTTGTTGTAGGTTTTTTGGGCAATATGGCCATGTTCTAGAAGCATTCTCTCCTGACATTTTGCCTGCATCTATGGCAAGCAACCTCAGAGGTTGTGAGGACAACAACCCACAGTATTTTTTGTTGGTCATAGGGGTTCTGTGTGGGAAGTTTGGCCCCATTCTGTCATTGGTGGTGTTCAGAATGCTCTTTGATTGTAAGTGAACTATAAATCACAGCAACTACAACTCCCAAGTATCAAGATCTATTTTCCCCAAACACCTCCAGTGTTCACATTTGGGCATATTGAGGATTCATGCCAAGATTGATCCAGGTCCATCATGGTTTGAGTTCTAAACTCAAGGTCAATGCCCACCAAATATCCAGTATTTTCTGTTGATCATGGAAGTTTTGTGTGCCAAGTTTGGATTCAGTTTCATCATTGGTGGAGTTCAGAATGCTCTTTGGTTGTAGGTGAACTGTAAATCCCAGCAACTACAACTTCCAAATGACAAAATCAATCCCCCTCCCCCAATGCCACCAGTATTTAAATTTGGGTTTATTTGTGCCAAATTTGGTCCAGTGAATGAAAATACATCCTACATACCAGATATTTACATAACGATTCATAACAGAAGCAAAATTACAGTTATGAAGTAGCAACAAAAATAAATTTATGGATGGGGGTCACCACAACATGAAGAGCTGTATTAAGGGGTTGCGGCATTAGGAAGGCTGAGAAACACTGATTTAAGGAATAATGAGGATGAGTGGGAAGAGTGGGAGAGGAGGAACGTCTCACCTCCTGACTACATTTCATGGCCGGCATGCCAGTACAGAATCACAACAGACCCATCACATTAGGTAGGTAATGGGAACATTGCAGGACTGGCAACTATTAATGGGGTTTGGTTGATCACAGGAAGGTAGCAGACTGACAGTGGGATGCATAGAGTGTTATGCAATAGGGACTGTCACTAAAGGTAATGGCATTGCTTCAATATCGATTTAGCTGCCTTGAATAATAAAGTCTGTAATGTATAATAGGTCATATAGGATTATGGCTCTGCTTTGAACTACTTATAAAAGGTAAAGATTTATCCTTGACATTAAGTCTATTTGTGTCTGACTCTGCGGGGTGGTGCTCCACTCTGTTTCAAAGTCGAAGAGCCAGCATTGTTCATAGACACCTTCAAGGCCACGTGGCCAGCATGACTGCATGGAGCACCCTTATTATTTATTTACATCATTTATATTCCACCCTTCTCACCTCGCGGGGGACTCAGGGCAGATCACAATGCACACATATACAGGCATACATTCAATGCCATAGACATACAACATATATAGACAGACAACGAGCTACACAATTGGTCAAGAGCCCACCCCGACTCGGGCAGGCCTTGAACTCATGACCTTCTGGTCAGTAGAGATCTTATGCTGCTGACTCCTAGCCAGCTGCATCACATTACCTTCCTGCAGAAGTGGTACCTATTGATCTATTCACATTTGCATGTTTTCAAACTGCTAGGTTGGCAGAAGCTGGGGCTAACAGTGGGAGCTCACCCCACTCCCTGGATTTGAACTGCTGACCTTTCAGTCAGCAAGTTCAGCAGTTCAGCAGTTTAATCCACTACGCCACCAGGGGTTTTTATTTTGTTGATTTTACTTTGTGCAAAAGATGCACTTGGTTGTTTTGAGCAGAAATACTATTTCTGTATAGAATAGCTGTCCTCCTGCATGGGGAATGTATCTCCTTTACAAAATTCATATATAGGTGACTTGTAGCAAAAACATTCTTTCCTTAGCATTTCTGTGCAGAAAATTCTGTTTTCTGTACAAAACAAGCATGTGCGAATTTTTCACCGAATTATTCCCAGATTTATAATAGGCTTCGGGACCCGTGTGGATTCCTTTTGCAGAGGGTCCAGTTAGGAAAATATCCCTCTGTTTGACAGAAACATGGAAAGGGCTACTTTGGAGTGGGCTGCATTGCCGAAAAAATGGGTTGTGGGGGATAGGATCAGGAGACGTAACTGCAGAGGCAGTCAGCTGCATGCCATATGTACATCTCCAAGTGCATGATTTAGGCATCAATGTCTTTGGCATAGGCCGCCTGATGACCTGGAGGGTTTCCTTTTCTTCAAAGAACAGCAGAAATCCATCACCAAAAAATGGTCTTGTCTCTTGCCAAGGGAGGCAACGTAGACTCAAACTACATACCAGACTGAATATGTAGCTAAAACTGCATCTGGATTAGATACTGGATGCCACCTCCCAACCTATCCCTGCACGAATCCTAAAATAAGACAAAAGTAGCTCTCCTCCACGTTTCAGGAAAAGGGTCTTCTCAGTGGTTGCACCCAAGCTTTGAAATGATCACTCGTTTTGGTAACATATTGCTGTGCCACTTACTGTGTACTGCTACACATTTCTTAAGCAGGCATTTTGCTTTATGTGTGTTATATCATGTCCAAAAGGAGGGCGACTAAAATGATCAAGGGTCTGGAGAACAAGCCCTATGAGGAGCAGCTTAAAGAGCTGGGCATGTTTAGCCTGCAGAAGAGAAGACTGAGAGGAGACATGATAGCCATGTATAAATTTGTGAAAGGAAGAGAAGAGCAGACTTGTTTTCTGCTGCTCTGGAGCAATGGCTTCAAACTACAGGAAAGGAGATTCCACCTGAACATTAGGAAGAATTTCCTGACTGTGAGAGCTGTTCAGCAGTGGAACTCTCTACGCCGAAGTGTGGTGGAGGCTCCTTCTTTGGGGGCTTTTAAACAGAGGCTGGATGGCCATCCGCTGGGGGTGCTTTGAACGCGATTGTCCTGCTTCTTGGCAGGGGATTGAACAGGATGGCCCAGGAGGCCCCTTCAAACTCTATGATTCTATGTTTTCTCTCTAGTACTTGTCTGCCTTGATTATATTGCTGCTGTTTGGAAATGTTATTGCATGTTCTGATTGTTTTTCATTGATGTTAAACATGATGAGCGGTGCTTAAACAATGTAAATCAACTAAATAAATCTGGAAATGCTTTTTATGGATAAATAATAATAATAATTTTTATTATTACCTGCCTCTCCTGATGGCTCAAGGCAGTGGTACTCAACCTTCCTAATGCTGCGACCCCTATTGTCATTCACTGGACTAAATGTAGACCATGTAGCGGAAAGAGGAGTGCAGGGGCGGGCAATATGCGTGATCTCGGGTAGGGGTAATTGGGACGGTAGCCGTAGGCCTTATGAGAGAGGGCGGAGGAGCCGAAGAGAGGCTCGCCCGCCCTCTGACCTTCGAGCTATCCCTAGGCACACAGTTGGGGAGCCCAAAAGTACCTCTCCTCCAACTCTGATACTGGCCAATACCAGGTCCGTGCGCAACAAGTCTGGGACCATCAGGGACCTCCTCCTAGAGAGGGAGGCCGATATAGCCTGTCTCACAGAGACTTGGCTACAAGAGGGCGACAATGTCATCGTGCACGAATTAACACCACCTGGGTTTGCGGCCAGTTGTCAGATGAGGACAGAGGGGCGGGGAGGGGTGGCCATACTCAGTCGTGACAAGTTTAATTCCAGGACAATTCCGACGGCGAACATCCCGGACTGGAGTGTGTGGGCCTGGTGTGGGATCTTGGTGAGAGTGTGGCCTTCCTGCTGGTGTACCGTGCACCCAACGCACCGGCAGGAAGTCTACCTAAGCTGCTGGAGGTGGTTATGAGTGGGCATTGAGGTTCCCTAAGCTTATTGTCTTGGGGGATTTCAATGTCCACGCCGACACCACCTCCCCTCAACAGCAGCCATGGACCTAGTGTCCACCATGGAGGCACTAGGACTCTCACCGTGTAGGACTGGCCCCACGCACCAAGCTGGGCATACATTAGATCTGATCTTCGCGCCGGAATACAGGTGACCCTAGCCTCCGTTATGGAGGTTCCCCAGCGACTCGGTCGATGGGTTGGTGGAATCTTGGAATACCAATCTCGCCACTGCCCTAGACGAGATCGCCCCCAGGCGCTCTCTCATTCCCCGTAGTAATCACTCGCCTTGGTACACCGAGGAGCTGCGGGCGATGAAACGGAGGAGGAGACAGCTAGAGGACGTGTGGCGGAGTTTCCGTGACGAAGCTTCAAATCGGCTTATAAGCAGTTCAAGAAGGCTTATGAGCGTGCTATCAAGGAGGCAAAAAGTTTACTACGCCTCTCTGATAGAGTCAGCTAGTTCACGCCCAGCTCAACTTTTTAGAACAATTCGGTCCTTGACAACAATCCCAACTGTCCCAAACGATAGGGGTTTGGCTCCAACAGCTGAGGCTTTTCAGAACTTTTTACTGACAAGATTTCGAGTCTCCGCCGGACATTCCAGCCACGGTTGATACAGTGAGCGAGCTCGAGACCCCGCCGCCACTCGGCGGGCCCACCTTCACCCGTTTCCAACTGCTGGACGCAGCAGCTGTTGATAAGTTACTGTCTGCAGCTAGGCCAACTACTTGCTCCCTCGACCCGTGCCCTTCCTGGCTTATTAGATCTTGCCGGGAAGGGCTACGTGGCCCCCTGGGCACGATCATAAATAGCTCCCTTGAGCAAGGAGTCTTCCCGGGGGGATTGAAAGAGGCTCTGGTAAGACCGCTGCTGAAGAAGCCGAACTTAGACCCTTCGGCTCCCTCCAATTACAGGCCGGTGTCCAATTTGCCCTTCCTGGGCAAAGTAATTGAGAGGGCAGCAGCGGATCAGCTGCAGCAGTTCTTAGATGACACAGCTGGACTTGATCCCTACCAGTCCGGCTTCCGTATTGGGCATGGGACGGAGACCGTGCTTGTCGCCATTACAGACCAACCGCCGCCAGCTGGACCAGGGCGGGTCTGCCCTGCTTGTCTTGTTAGACCTGACAGCAGCGTTTGATACGGTTGATCATGCATTGTTGACCCACCGTCTAGCCGGCCCCGGAGTCGGGGGCCCGCATTTCATTGGGGGGCCTCCTCCCTCCGGGGCCGGGGACAACGTGTGGAGGGGGGCGGGGGGGTCTCCGGGAGGGCTCCACTTAACTGTGGGGTCCCCCAGGGGGCTATCCTCTCCCCCTTGTTATTCAACGTTTATATGCGCCCCCTGGCCCAGCTGGCCCGCGACTTTGGTCTGGAGTGTTATCAGTATGCGGATGACACCCAGCTTCTGCTGAGAATGGACGGCAGGCCGGATACCGTACCCGATTGTTTTCACCGATGCCTGGAAGCCGTGACTGGTTGGCTGCGCCAGCCGGCTGAAGGTGAACCCGTCGAAGACGGAGATCCTGTGGCCCGGTCGCCCTGGGCTGGGTGGGTGCCGGTTGCCTACCCTGGATGGCGAGCAGCTTAGCCCGTCATCATCGGTTAAGAGCTTGGGTGTTCAGCTGGACTCCCTGCTGACCATGGAGGCCCAGGTCTCCGCGGTCTGCAGGGGGTCCTTCTATCACCTGCGTCAGGCTAGGCGACTGGCACCCTACCTGTCCGGGAACGACCTGGCGACGGTAATCCAAGCGACGGTCATCTCGAGACTGGACTACTGTAACGCCCTCTACGTTGGCCTTTCCTTGTCGACACTCCGGAAACTCAAGCTAGTGCAGAATGCCGCGGCACGCCTGCTGACGGGCTCGTCAGTGAGGGACCACATCACGCCTATTCTTCGGCAACTGCACTGGCTTCCTATCGAGTACCGAATTGTCTTCAAGGTATTGGTATTGACCTTTAAGGCACTTCACGGCCTAGGGCCTGCGTACCTGAGGGACCGCCTTACCCCGTATTTGCCCCCGAGATCACTGCGGTCAGACGAACGGAATTTGTTGACCATACCATCAGTCCGCTCCTGCCACCTATCCGCAACCCGACAGAGAGCTTTCTCAGCGGCAGCTCCAGCGCTGTGGAACTCTCTGCCTGATAGAGTCCGAACCATCTCGGAATTAATCCCCTTTAGAAGGGCTTGTAAGACCGCTCTTTTTTGAGCTAGCATTTACCTAAGCCTGATTGGATGATATGTGGTATACCCGTGTATACTTTTGTATATCTCCTGTACCTCGTGATTCATTGAACTTGTGTTTTTAATTGTCTTTGTTTTAATTGTAGGGCAGCATGCCGAGACTTGGCCTGCCCAGGTGTATTTTATTGTCACCCGCCCCGAGCCTGTAGGGAGGAGCGGAATACAAAATCGAAGAATAAATAAATAAAATAAAATAAATTTGGTACAAATACCCGATACACCCAAATTTAAATACTGGTGGGGTGGGGGGTGGGGATTGAGTTTGCCATTTGGGAGTTGTAGTTGCTTGGATTTATAGTTCACCTACAATCATAGAACATTCCAATGATGGAATTGAACAAAACTTGGCACACAGAACTCCCATGACCAACAGAAAATACTGGAAGGGTTTTGTAGGTGACCTTGAGTTTTGGAGTTGTAGTTCACCTACATCCAGAGAGCACTGTGGACTCAAACAACGATGGATCTGGACCAAACTTGGCACAAATACTCAATATGCTCAAATGTGAACACTGGTGAAGTTTGGAGAAAATAGACCTTGACATTTGGGAGTTGGAGTTGCTGGGATTTATAGTTCTCCTACAATCAAAGTGTCTTCTGAACCCCACCAACATTGGAATTGGGCCAAACTTCCTACACAGAACCTCCATGGCCTACAGAAAATACTGTGTTTTCTGATGGTCTTTGGTGACCTCTCTGACCCCCCCCCCCCCTCGTGACCCCCCTAGAGGTCTCAACACCCAAGTTGAGAAACGCTGGCTCAAGAATTCTCTATGATGGTAAAAGCTCTGAAGAAGATTGAGTTTTGGTTATCAGTTCTAAGCAGCCATAACAGCGGTTCCCAAACTTTTTTGGCCTACTGCCCCCTTTCCAGAAAAATTTTTATTCACCGCCCCCTAGAAATTAATATTTCAAAAAAATTAATAGCAATTAAGCAGAAATATATATGTATTAATGCAGTGGTTCTCAACCTTTCTAATGCCATGACCCCTAAATAAGTTTCCTCATGGTGAGGTGACTCCCAACCATATTTTCGTTGCTACTTCATAAATAATTTTTGCTACTCTTACGAATTTTAATCCAAATATCTAATATGCAGGTCAAAGCAAAGGGGACGGGGCCAAAGAAGTGGGCCGCGCGACCCCTCCTAAATGGCCAATTGTTCACCGCCCCCCTAAAGGGGTTCACCCTCCCCCCAAATTCCCCTGAGCCTCCCACCACCCCCTTGGGTCGCCTCACCGCCAGGGGGCGGTACCGCCCACTTTGAGAATCAGTGAGCCATAACAATAACAATGTAATATTGTGAACTGGGAAGAAATGAAAGATTGCACTGTTTATTTGAATTCCAAGTGATCCAGGTTCTAGTCCTCATGGCTGGATCTAAACTGCCATATAGGGCAGTTCAATAGCAGTGTAGATCTAGCCCATGAGACTATGGGTGCATCTACATTGGAGACTTAATGCGGGTTGACACCACCTTAACTTCCATGGTCTAAGGCTATGGAATCATGGGAGTTGTAGTTTGGTGAGACATCACTACTCCCAAAGACCTTGTCAAATTGCAACTCCATTAATTGACTCCCTCTTCCAAGGTACCTGAGGCAGCATGCAGACTTGACGGCTTAATATGGCATGCGATATAATAGTACGCTCAAATGCAATAAAGCTCAAACACCATAATTGAAACCAGCCACACCATAAAAAAGAATAATAAAAGCTGCCGCCTGTAAATCTGCCGTAAGTCTGTGTTAAAACAAGTGAAAGGGCCAGAGAAGCAAGGCGCGATTACTTGGGACCTTCCAGAAATGTGGTTCACAGTAGTTCTCCAGATGCTTTTCCTGGCTGGCTATGAAACTTTAGGCATTTCTTGCATAAGATTACCCCATTATGTCTCTCTGTTCTGAGTAACGCTGCACATCAAGAGCGGGGAGAAGTCATGATTCACCGAAGGCCGTTATGACATAGATGCTACTATTTTTTGCAAAGGGTGGGAAGCCTTGGCTTGGCCTGGAAAGACTGAGTGTTTACTTTTAAGTAGGAGGAGGAGGCATGCCACAAATTGAGAGCCGGGTTTAACTAACACTAAATACGAGGGTTGAATGAAAAGTAATGCCTCCACCTTCGCTACTTCGGTTTGGATGGGAATATTTTAATAAATCAAACACAGAAATAATCCTTAGAATGTGCTCTTTAATTACTACTATTCACTTTTCCACATAATCACCAGACAATTGGATACATTTCTGCCAACGATGCACAAGTTTTCTGAAGCCATCATGGAAGAAGTCAACACTCTGTTTCCACAACCAGCATCAGCATCCTGGGTACCCATCGTGCACAGATCTTCCGATAGCCAAGTAAAGGAATAATGTGATCCACACGTTCTTGTGAAATGCCAATTGTGCTTGATATGTCTCTCTGAGTGGTAGGATGATCGTCCTGAATCATTCTGTCAACCTTTTGCTTGGAAACTCGGTCGTTGCTGTCACAGGATGTCCAACTCTTTGTTTGTCACGCAAATCAGATGTTCCCACCTCAACATCTTTAAACTTACTCGCCCAATGACGCACAGTACTCACATCAACACAATCACCATAAACAGCTTGCATTCTCAGATGAATCTCCTTTGGGGTGACACCTTCTGCTGTCAGGAATTCAATGACTGCACGTAGCTTAGGTCGCATTGACGGACCGTCTGCACAGGGTTCCATACTTCGCACTTTAACAACACAACCATTCAATGCTAAGGCCTCCCGCCAAAATGGAACTGTAGAGGAGAGTCTACTGAACAAGCCAGTACCTGCCGCATACCAGTACTGCCATCTGTTGAGGAGTTACGAAGGTAGAGGCATTACTTTTCATTCAACCCTCATAGCTTTGCCTTTGATTGATTGATTGACAAAGTATTGGCCACAAGCCAAGTGAAGTGGCTGGTTGCAGATTTAAAATCGAGAACAATTCTGCATTATGATTTAAGTGATATGGCAGTGTATTGAGTAGACCAGTGGTTCTCAACCTTCCTAATGCCGCGACACCTTAATACAATTCCGCATGTTGTGGTGACCCCCAACTATGAAATTATGTTTGCTTCTATGTCATAACTGTAATTTTGCTACTGTTATGAATCATAATGTAAATATCTGACATGCAGGATTTATTTTCATTCACTGGGCCAAATTTGGCACACATTCCCAATTGATTTTATCATTTGAGAGTTGTAGTTTCTGGGATTTATAGTTCACCTACAATCAAAAAGCATTCTGAACTCCACCAACAATGGAATTGAAACAAACTTGGCACACAGAACTCCCATGACCAACAGAGAATACTGGAAGGGTTTGGTGTGCATTGAACTTCAGTTTGGGAGTTGTAGTTCACCTATATCCAGAGAGCACTGTGGACTCAAACAATGATGGATCTGGACCAAACTTGGCATAAAACCTCAATATGCCCAAATGTGAACACTGGCGAAGTTTGGGGAAAATAGATCTTGTCATTTGGGAGTTGTAGTTGCTGGGATTTATAATTCATCAACAATCAAAGAGCATTCAGAACTCCACCAACGATGGAATAGAACCAAATTTGGCATACATAACTTGCCTTCCTTTCCATGGATTCAAATACCAACCTCCATTTTAAAACAAACTCTTCATTATTTCTCCCCGGATACCATTAGTTAACTTGGCCATTTCAATGTATTCCAATAACTTTTCTCTCCAGTGTATTTTAAATAGTTGTTTTCACGTTGTCATGATTTTGCTATTATCAGTCTAGCTGCAATAAAACTATATTGACAAATTTCCTCATCTCCTTTGCTAATTCTCTCTCTATTCCTAAGCGGTACATTTTTAGATTTTTCTTCACTTTATTAGTAATCATTTTCTTTGTTTCCTTAGTCACGTTTTCAAAAAAAAAAATTGTGCCATTCTGCAGGAGATCCACCTAACATGGAAGAATGTGCCTTGGGCCTGACTTTAGCACAGCGGGTTAAACAGCCAGCTGTAGAAAATCTTGCTGATCGAAAGGTTGGCAGTTCAAGCCCAGGTCAGGGTGAAAACAGAAATCTGAGTAGATAAATAGGTACCGCTTTAAGTGGGGCAGTAATAAAAGGCGCCCATAAGGACATGACAGCGATTCAATTGGGAGGACGTTTACAAACAACAAAGCTCCACTGCATGGAAGATGGAATGACAGCACCACCCTGTGGCTGGAGTAAAGCACAGCCTCCAGATGCCGGAAATGGAAAAAGATGGGAAAGCCTATATCTCTGTTTATGTATTGTCTGTCCTTGTTAATTGTATAACAGCATTGAATGTTTGCTGTATATGTGTTCTTTAATCCACCCTGAGTCTCCTCGGGGAGATAGAGCATATGATATATAGTATATAGCAGGGGTGCTCATTAGGTAGATCGCGATCTACTGGTAGATCGCGTAGGACGTCCTGGTAGATTGCAGGCAGGGTGGGAGGAAGGCTCAGTCCCGCCCCGCAGGCTCCCAACGCCGCCTAAGTGCTGCTGACCCTGGGTTATCTAAGGTCCTTTCCACACAGTTGAATAAAATCCCATGTTATCTGCTTTGAATCGGATTATATGGCAGTGTGGACACAGAAAATCCAGTTCAAAGCAGATATTGTGTTATATGTTTCACATTTTTGTAGTGGGTAGGTAGATCATTTTGACTTGGTTGTTTTATAAGTAGCTCGCATGCTGAAAAAGTGTGAGTACCCCTGGTATATAGTATATACTAATAGTAAATTATATACTAATAAGTAATATATAGTAATGCTATATACTAATAAGTATATAGGAGCCCCCATTGGTGCAGTGGGCTAAAGCGCTGAGCTGCTGACCTTGTTGACCGAAAGAGCGTAGGTTCGAATCCGGGGAGCGGCGTGAGTTTTCATTGTCAGCCCCAGCTTCTGCCAACCTACCGTGTTTCCCCGAAAGTAAGACAGCGTCTTACTTTCTTTTCCCCCCGAAAAGTCCCACTACGCCTTACTTTCGGGGTACGGCTTACATTGGGCGACGGTAAGCCGTACCCCCGGCCGCGTCGTCACTCGGTCCCGCCTCCTCCTCCTCCTCCTCCGCCGCCGCCCTCCCTGCGGCCGCCTCTTCTCGGATCGGAAGAGAGGCAGCTGAGGAGAGCCCTCTGCCGCCTCTCTTCCGTTCCCCGAAGAGGGGGCTGCAGGGAGAGCGATCGCGCGGTTTCCCTGCAGCCTCCTCTTCGGGGAACGGAGGAGAGGCGGCAGAGGGCTCTCCTCAGCCACCTCTCTTCCGTTCCCAAAGAGGAGGCCGCAGGGAGGGCGGCGGCGGAGGAGGAGGCGGGACCGAGTGACGCGCGGCCGGGGTACGGCTTACTTTCGAGTACGGCTTATATTAGCCGACCCTCTGACACCCCCGATACGTCTTACAATCGGGGGTGTCTTACTATCGGGGAAACACGGTAGCAGTTCAAAACATGCAAATGTGAGTAGATCAATAGGTACCGCTCTGACAGGAAAGTAATGGCGTTCCATGTAGTCATGCCGGTCACATGACCTTGGAGGTGTCTACGGACAACACCGGCTCTTTGGCTTAGAAATGGAGATGAGCACCAACCCCCAGCATCGGACACAATTGGACTTAATGTCAGGGGAAAACCTTTACCATTATTATTACTACTATTATTACTATTATTATTACATTGCCAGTAGGGAATTTCCCCCTTCTTTTTCTCCTCCAGTCACCAAATTGCATAGGGCATCTTTGTTTACATTGGCAAAGGCACCCAAGGATGGCAACGTATTCTTTGGGGTTCCTGTCCACAGAAAAAATAACACGAAACAAAGAAGGGACTCACTTAATAGGGCTGAACTCAGCTCAGCTCTGTTTCGCAGGCAATATAGCTTGCTCCTGGGGATCGGCGCTTACTTTAGAAACCCAAAGGAAATGCCAGAACTCAGAATTCATTCTTTTTTTTAAAAAAAATCTTTCTTTTCCGTCCACCTCTGGTGGAGAGATCTAATGTTTCCAATGAAAAACAAATTAGATCCCATTAGTCTGAATCCTGTCCAGCTGTGGTTTAGAAACTTCACTGCACAAATATAATTGAAGTGATCAGGTACAAAAGACCTGAAACGGGTCTGTCGTACATGTTGGTCCTTTTTTGCTTCCTGACCATGAATTTTATGGTCAGGAAGCAAATGTTCAAAGTGTTCTCCTATCCCCAGCATCGATATACAGTGAGGGAGATGTTGTGCCAACAAGGTATCAGCCTGACATGCACAGGTGCCTTGTTGTGGGAGAATTCAGGTAAGACTCATTTTAGGAAAGTTGGCAAAGATGTTTCCTCATGGCCTCTGGCCCCGAAAGAAAATAAATCTGTTGCTAATCTTTTTAGAAGCTTACCTCATTTGGCTAAACCGCAAATCAGGGACTCAATGTGAGGAATGCCAACATCTTGGCCCTCAACTTCTAGTCACCTTGAAGGGTTATGCCAGCGCCAGAGTCTTGGGGAAAACTTTGCCATCTTTTCCATTGTTGCATCTTCAATAGCTTCCTTCCTTTTAAATACAGCTATTGCCACATATCCTGAACCCATTTGGCAGAGGCAGTCCTTATTATGCTTTTTCAGTTGTTTTCAGTTGTCCCTTTTTTTTCTCATCTACTCCCACTTTTCCCCTTCTTTTTGATCTAATAGCTGCAAACTAATTTCAAAATGAAAAATAGCTTTCACTCAGTTAACTGCTGTTAGGCTACCATCATTCAGGAGGGATACTGACCCAGAAACTCAAGCTAGTGCAGAACGCCGCAGGTCGGTTGCTCGCAGGAGCCCCTGAAGGTCATGAGTTCGAGGTCCGCCCAGGTCGGGGTGAGCTCTCGACCAAATTGTGTAACTCGTTGTCAACCTTTGCAACCCGAAAGACAGCTGCATCTGTCAAGTAGGAAATTTAGGTATCACTTTGTGGGGAGGTTAATGTAACTGATTTACGAGGCCATAAAATCTCCAGGAAATATGAAAAAAATGAAGGATTGCGACAGCTCTCCCTGGTGGCCAGAAGCTGGAATGTTAAATTGCCTCTGAGTGTCTGTCTATATATGTTGTATGTCTATGGCATTGAATGTTTGCCTGTATATGTGCAATGTGATCCGCTCTGAGTCCCCTGAGGGGTGAGAAGGGCGGAAAATAAATGATGTAAATAAATAAATAAATAAATAATGGGAAGAGAGAAAACGGCTATCTGCCTTCTCGATTTTGGGAGGCTCCCAAAAAATGGATCTGGAGCACCAACAAAAGCCAGAACACGAAATGGTTCAAGGTTTACCCGAAAACACAACCCTATAACACACACTAAAACCACACCAAACACTCTTAAAAAACAAACAGGACAAAATGAGCACGCTACAAGTACATAAACAAACATATTATAATATAATAAAATATTACAGTACAATATAAAAATGATTCTGCAATAGTATCCATTAAACTATTTTATTGCTAAGCTATCTAAAAGTGTCTTGCAGGGATCTTTTCTGTGATAATTCCCATGTTATTCACCTGACTTCTCTCTCTGTCTAAATTGAATATTACAATTTTTAAATTAGATTTTTATTGAGTTTTCTTAATTACATAAAGTGATTATGTAAAGGAAAAACAGTGATGCAGTTAAGAATCATAAAAGTAATGATAAAAAGAAGAAAAAGATAGAGAGGAAAAAAAGAAAAAAAGAAGAATGGAGAAAAAAAGAAAATAATAATAAAAATAAAAATAAAAATAAAAATAATAAATAGAAACTTCCCATAGTCCTTTGAAAAAATAATTGGTATCAGTATATACATAAATGTATCTTCGTGTTTTGTCAGTTCCTTTTCTTAATTTTCTGTTCTTCAGAGATCCATAAAGTCTATGTTGATTGTATATCCATTGTTTTGGATGAACTCCTTAAATCCTGACCAGTCAGTACTTTTTGTTGAATCATTCAGTTTCTGCGAAAGTTGGTCCATCTGTATTATATCAAATAGTTTTATAATCCAATCATCCGTAGTTGGAATCTTACGATTATTGAATCTTACGATTATTATGTTAAATAACTCATACTAACATTCAGAGAATCATCAATTCACCTGTATTTTTTTTCTCAAAAAGATCTATCAAGGGTTTCCAAGCTTTTAGGAAAACTTAGTATTGTTTTTTCTTTAATCAGGGCCGACAGTTTATTCATTTCTGGCTGAATCGAAAACCCAGGCTATTTCCCAGCTCCTGCGTACTGTATCTTGCCCTGGATTGACCCTGTCAATGTTACACTCACTCATTTTAATCCAAACTCAAACTGGCATAACCCAAGCAGTTGTGTCATGAGAACTCACACTTCTCTAAACCAATCTGGGAAAAACTTGAAGCAGAAAGCCCAGTTATTACATGTCATTATGAAACTTTGTTTGGTCATTTCCCATGAAAACAGCTCCCTGGGTAGGGCTGTTATTTTGTTCTTAGGGTGGTCTCTTAAGGTTTTAGGACAAAGGGGTACATCTATACCAGACATGGGCAAACTTGGGCCCTCCAGGTGTTTTGGACTTCAACGGTTCTGGCTCAGGCTACCTGTCCGAACATATCTTCCCCCTACACAATAGCTTGGAGACTAAGATAATCTGGGAGGCCCTGTTCTCAGTCCCACCTGCCTCACAAGTACTGCTGGCGGGGACGAGAGACAGGGCCTTCTCAGTGGTGGCCCCTCGGTTGTAGAACTCCCTCTCTAGCGTCATCAGATCACCCCCCTCCTTACTAGCCTTCAGGAAGAGAGTCAAAACCTGGCTCTGGGAGCAGGCTTTTGAAAATTAGGGCAATGCAGTATGCCGAATATAGAATCATGTGCAATTTGACCTTGGAATGACCTTAGACATTGAACTTTGGATGGCGTGTTTTTAACTTTGAATGTATTTTAACCATTTTTAATATGTTGTAATTTTAAACTATTTAAAGGTGAATTTGTTGTTTTGAGGCACCGGGAATGTGGCGCAGCTGGCCATGTGTCAGCTGCATAAGATCTCTCTGACCAGTAGGTCATGAGTTTCAGGCCTGCCCAGGTCGAGATGGGTGCTCGACCTTTAAGTGGAGTCTGCTGTTGACCTTTGCAGCCCGAAAGACAGTTGCATCTGTCAAGTAGGAGATAAAGGTACCACATTAAGTGGGGAGGCAAATTTCGACTGAATTATGAGGCCATTAAAGAACTCCGGGAATGCTGAGGAATGCGGAAGGAACAACAAGGGATGCTGGGGACGCTGAGAGATGAGGAGTGCGTCAGCTCCCCCTGGTGGCCAGAGTTTGCCTCTGTTCGTCTATATGTTGTTTATGTGGAAACGGCAGGGATTGTCTGCTAAGTATGTATACCTGTAATCCGCTCTGAGTCCCCTTCGGGGTGAGAAGAGCAGAATATATATAAAGTGTATTATGAATTATTGTGTATGTGCAGTTTTAAGCCACATTGAGTCCCCCTGCTGGAGTAGAGAAAGGGGGGAGGGGTATAAATATGGCAAATAAATAAATCATAGAATCATAAAATCATAGAGTTGGAAGAGACTTTATGGGCCATCCAGTCCAATCTCTTACCAAGAAGCAAGAAAATGGCATTCAAAGCACCCCCGACAGATGGCCATTCAGCCTCTGTTTAAAAGCTTCCAAAGAAGGAGCCTCCACCACATTCCAGGGCAGAGAGTTCCACTGCTGAATGGCTCTCACAGTTAGGAATTGTGGAAGTCCAAAACACTTGGAGGCCCAAGTTTGCTCATGCCTGATCTATACTGTAGAATTACTGCAGTTTGACACAGCTTCAACTTCTATGGCTGAATGCTATGGAACCATGGAGCTGTAATGGTACAGCTTTAACTTTCTCCTCAAAAAAAGTGCTGGTGCCTCACCATACTACATAATATATCCCAGGATTGTAAGCTTGAGTGAGTGCATCTATTGTGTTCAACTATGCTGAACCCCCGGTGGCACAGTGGGTTGCTTAGCTTGTTGACCGAAAGGTCGCAGGTTCGATTCCGGGGCACGGCGTGAGCTCCTGCTGTCAGCCACAGCTTATGCTAACATAGCAGTTCGAAAACATGCAAATGTGAGTAGATCAATAGGTACCGCTCTGGCAGGTAGGTAACGGCGCTCCATGCAGTCATGGAAGTGTCTACAGGCAACGCCGGGTCTTCGGCTTACAAATGAAGATGAGCACCACACCCCTGAGTCGTATACAACTGGACTTAATATCAGGGGCAAACCTTAACCTTAACATATGCTGAACCATAGTTTTGCGTAGAGGACAGTTCAGGCTATGATGTGTATGTTCATTCATAACGTTTTTATGATACAGGAGGCAAAACTTTTTGACACACCCTCCTCTATACCTGTGGAATGTCCAGGGTGGGAGTAAGAACCCTTGACTGTTTAAAGCTAGTGTGAATGCTGCAATTAGCAAGTATGGAGTAGCCATGAAGCTGCAAAGTCAATTAGTGATGGTATCTGCATAGAAGCCGCCTGGCCTCTGTTGCCTGGAGGCATCCTCTGTTTGTTTGTTTTTGTTTTGAAACATTTATTTTTTAAAAAATTGTGAGAAAAAAAAACCCCCAAGAGGTTGAACCTATTTAACTCAAGCTCCTTATTACTGTCAAGTTGTACAGGCCAGACATATTGCATGTCCTACTGTTCCTTTTGTGTGTTCAAGACATCTCTTTCTCTCTGCCACCTTATCCACACCACAATCTGGTGAAGTAGGTCAGGCGGAGAGAATGGCTGGCCCCAAGGCACCGAATGCATTTCAAGGCTCAATGGGAACCAGAACCTGGCTATCCCAAGACACAGTGTAATACTTGGGTCTCTTCCTCTGCTAATGCCAATGTTGGGATTCGCACCCCAATGCGTAGGTGGGTTGGGCAGATTTGGACCCCGTTGAGAGAGGCAGGAAGTTAAATTAGTTTAGAAGGCAAATTTGGGAAACAAGAATTGTAAGGATTCTAGGGCCAATTACAAAACCAAAGCATTACGAGGGCCGATTAATTCAGGAAGCTCTGTGAAAATCTGCTGAAGAATGTTAATAGGAAGCTTGAAAACAAATATCCCAACAGCTAAGATTGTTAACACATACTTCCCCCTCCAAGAGGGCACCTATCTATGGGGTGAAACCTTTCCTTCCAACTTATTTTAATGCCAGACAAAGCATCACCTTGAAAGTTATTTGCATTGCTATGAAGAGCATGTTCGAAAAGCCGGTCTTTAGAAAAGACGGTCACCATTCTTTTCATGTGTGATGATGAAATAAGGGTGGGAATCTTGTGGCCAGATGTTAGATTGCGATTCCTGACGCTCCTCTCCACCAGCTCTTCTGATAAGAGCACAATCAATCTAACATCTGGAAGCCTGCGTGTTATCTTTGACCCACATTGTCAAAAGTGCCCTTTTAACCCCATAGTTTAGGTCTGAAAAACCTTATCTTTCCATACAAACCTGCCAAGGTTTCAAGATCTACATTCAAGGGAAGACTTTCTTACTTTTGTGTGTCTTTTACATGATTTCATACTATTCAATGTGATGATTTTTGGTAAGTTTTGAAAGCAGATTCCCTTTTGAGAGCTGCCTTGGCTCCCACTTTGGGCAAATGGTGGCATATAAATGGCATGAAATGAATATATATATATATATATATATATATATATATATATATTCTGGGAGTTGAAGACCAAAACACCTGGGAACCCACAGGTTGAGAACCACTGCTCTATAGATATATATAGATCAGGCATGGGCAAACTTCCGCCTTTCAGGTGTTTTGGACTTCAACACCCACAATTCCTAACAGCCTACTGGCTTTTACTACTACCCTGGAGGGCTGACATTTGCCCATGCCTGATATAGATAGAAAGATAAATAGAAACAAAAACATGTTTACTGTTTTTCCAGCAAGGCTTTTCACCTTAATTTGACAGCTGCCTAATTGACTGACATGGACATTTAACATTTCTGTCTTGGTTAGGAAGGATAAACGTTTCTTTCTCTCTTAAGGAGGACTAATTATAACTGTCATTCCCAAAGTGGGCGCTACCGCCCCCTGGGGGGCGGTGGAACAATCCAAGGGGGCGGTGGGGAGCCCCATGGATAGGCCCCATGGCCACGGCTCCTTCCTCCACCGAGGAAACCTCACACGGAACGAGGGAGGAGAAGGGAAAGGCAAGCCTTCCTCGGCGCTAGCGGCGGCAGAGGAGAGAGCCCCAGCGGCAGGCTTTTCCATGGCCTTGCTCTCCTTCTCCCTTGTCCCATGCGTGGCTTTCCTGCCTCCTCCCGCTGCTGCCCCCACCCCCACGGCTGTGCATGGGACAAGGGAGAAGGAGAGTAAGGCCACGGAAAAGCCTGCCCCTGGGGGCCCCTCGTCCTCTGTTGCCGCCGCCGCTACCGCTAAGGAAAGCTCATGCACCGCAAGAGGGGGGTGGAGGAAGAAAGACAGAAGGGACTAGATGACTTCTTCATTAGTGTTGTTGTTATTACTATTGAGACTATTATTGAGACTGGGTGACCATCTGTCAAGGGTACTTTAATTGTGTTTCTGCTGCATGAAGGTAGAAGGGCGTTGGACTAGATGGTCTTTAGAGGTCTGTGCTGTCGCACGCTGGGCCTGTAGAATGGCTATTTCTTGGGCGTGACTTCTGTATGCCCAACGGGACGCCAGGGTGCCTCAGCTAGAAAGGTCCCTTAGTTTCCCCCAATAATAAAGGTCCTTTGAGGCTTAAAATAAGTGTAACAAAGTTCTTTATTTGGGCTTAACAAACTGGAAGGCTTCTTAACAAACTGGTGACTTTCTCAGTCTGCAGCAACAGGGCCGGCAAACTGGGCAAAGCTGGCCTTCTCTTTCGGGGAAAAACCTATGACCCTTCCCTTGGGCAATCTTTCTTTACCTTGCTGGTGTGAGGACCCTTCTTCCTACTCCGAGCTGCGTTATGGATAGCCAGACCTCCATGCAAGGTTTCCTTCGAATAGCCAGGTTGTGGGATTGCAGGTGATCCCTTCTTCACAAAGAATTGTGAAGCTGTTCTTTTACCCCAGCAAAGCTGGATCTGTTACACCAGAAAAGCTGTGTCTGTAACCCCAGCAAAGCGGTAAGATTTAAAGCCTTTTCCAAGTTGGAAAGAATAGGCAGCCTTAAATCACGTCCTATCCTGTAGAGTAGCTGTTAAGACAGAGGAAAAACATCCTTTTCCCTCCCAAATCCTAGAAATAGGGGCGGGTCTGCTACTCTAGATTGATTGGCAGCCCTCTGGGCCTGTAAATGCAAACTAAGAAACTCACCTACAACAGTGTTTCCCAACCAGTGAGCCGTGGCACGGTAGTGTGCCGTGAGCGATCATCAGGTGTGCCATGGGAAATTGGCACTCTTTCCCCCTCCTAGCAGCCCCCTCACAGGTTTCCAAGAAACAAATCGAGCCTCTCCGCTTGGAAATGTTTTTTTTTTTTTACTATTTCACTAGATTTTTTGAGAGTCGTCCCATAGTTAACTGGAAGCAACCATAGTAAACTGGAAGCAAGTTTCACTCAGGGTGAAATTTCACAAAGGTCTGGAGAACAAGCTCTATGAGGAGCGGCTTGAAGAGCTGGGCATGTTTAGCCTGAAGAAGAGAAGGCTGAGAGAAGACATGATAGCCATGTATAAATATGTGAGAGGAAGTCATATATATGTTGTGTTCATCACAACAGGCCCAGGTTTCATACTGAGTGTATAAATACATTAAAAACATATTAACTATATGGATTACTGTGTTAGAGTGTCATTTTGTGTCATTTTGGTTGGTGGTGTGCCAAAGGATTTTGTAAATGTAAAAAAACGTGTCGCGGCTCAAAAAAGGTTGAAAAACACTGACCTACAAGATACATGCAAACTTGCAGTGCAACAAATGAAAAACAGAGCCCTGTTGGCACTGTTGTGCCAGAACAAGGTCCCTTCCAACACTATTACTATTATTATAATTAATTAATTGGGGGGGGGGGCGCTGAGTAATTTTTTTTCTGGAAAGGGGGTGGTAGGCCAAAAAAGTTTGGGAACCACTGAATTATAGGGAAAGCTTTGCCAATGGATTTTCTATTTCTTTTTTAAAAGAAGTTTTAACTTATATAGAATGGCAGAGACTTAAAAAGGGAGAAAGATGGAAAACTGAAATACAATAAAATTAAGACGTGCTGAACCAAAGTAAAAAAAAGAAGAGAGAATTTAAAAAATGACTTCCAATGTTCCTTCTTGTGGTTATACACATATATAGATATTCGTACTTCTGTCTGCAAAGTTGCAACACATTCCCTTTTTTCAATACCCTGTTTTTTTTAAATTATCAAACCCAAATGTTGCCAAGTCATTCTCTTGCAAGTCTACAAAGGTGTTTCCAGTCTTTGTGAAATGTTACTCATGACCTTTCCTGAAACTAATCAGGTCATTTGCCCACTTCTGCTTTCTGTTTGAACAGCCATTCCTCCATAGCGTTGGATTCTCCCATCTTTGTCCATACAACCTCTTTTTTTCTTTTCTGGCGTACATTCAACAGGCCGATAGGCTGTTCGGAATTGTGGGAGTTGAAGTCCAAAACACCTGGAGGGCCCAAGTTTGCCCATGCCTGATGTACACCCATCAATCTCAAAGGAAAACATCCAGTTTTAACTGCATATTAATTTTTGAAAATATTAATATTAAAATATTAACATTACTTTGCATCAATGTTTTTATTTGAACCCAGTTTTAAAAGTTTCATCACCTGCCTGTTTGTTGTGAATTGGGAAATAGGACAGGAATTCTTGGCTAAAATTTCATGCGTCTTCACTCTGGAACTGATGCAGTTTGACACCATTTTAACCGCCATGGCCCATCTCGGCATTACTTTGCGAACGAAGATTCTTAGGAAGGACTCATCCCATGCTTTTTACAAGAGCGTTGATGACTAAAAAGGCCAATCTGAGATAGGCAAGTTCGGTTGCAGAAAAGCACAGCAGAAAGTTTCCTTTGGTGATGTTGTTTCCAAGTTGCGGTTCTTTCTGCGTTGTCGTTTCTCTTCGAGACCCATTCGGCGTGTCTTCTCGAAAGAGGCCGCAGCATTGTGGATCGTGCATCTCCATGCCTCCCAATGTGAGGCCAGGATGGACCATTGTTGGTAATCAATCTGGCCGAGCCTGAGATGTTGTTTCACTGATGAAAGCGTTCGAGGAGTCGTAGGTATTGGCGATAGGTGGCCCATGTTTCAGACCCATAGAGGAGAATAGAAAGTACGATAGCTCTGTACACACCGATTTTGATGCTTTGCCTCAGGTGCTTGTTTCTCCAGACTCTTTTGTGAAGCCTTTTGTGAGTTTTCCTTCTCTTAGGATGGTTGCCAAAAGGCTAGAGTCCATCCTGACCTTTGACACTCTTTGTCAGACCCTTCAGTTGTGACCTGTCTGGCATGGGAGGGCCTACCGGTGGCTATTATGCCACCCCAAGCATAGCTCACAGCTTCATTAGGGTATGCAAGCCTCTCCCCACTGCAAGAGGGCACCAATGGAGAGGAACCGCCATGGCCCAATGCGAAGGGTTTTTGCATATATCCAATTTTAAAAAAAAAATT